>JAHWFP010100959.1:2168-48702 GCA_023313725.1 Lithobius niger | reverse complement strand
TTTGGTGATGCAGTAATTAAATTGTTATATCGGACGTAAGTAACGTATTCTTACCACAATTCTTGTGTTTAGTTATTGTGTAAGTGATCCAAAAGTCAAACATGCATGTCAAAATGGATGTAATTGCCCTTTAACTGTGAATCTGATATTTAGGTGGCAAAATGGTGGACGATCGTTCGTTGCTACAATCATTGGGAGCCTTTGAAAATCGACCTATGGAACTCAGATTGCGAAGAAATTAATATCCTGATGCATGTACTAGATCATGCGAGATGTCCCGTTATAATCCCCTAATCTAGTTTAATTTCGACGGTTGCCTTTACAGTACATACAGTGGACCAATCCCGTTTCGCCAAAACTAATTTGACAAAAATTAACGTACACGAAATTTAATACCTTATTTCTATGTAATGGAGCTTTAAAAGCCAAACATTTAACAGAGACAAGCAGTGATAGAATAAGACCAATTGATTTATTAGCGTTTTGAAAACTGGCAATACAGACGGAAAAAATGTGTACTTTTAAATATTGTTTAGAATGCTTGGTCGTCACTAGGTCAATGCCAAGGTTCTCTTTTAAGAATAGTTAGTTATATACGTGATGGTTACACTTTCCCAAACGGGAATTCTCGTTTTGCAGAATCCCGTTTCGTAATTTGTGATTAGTTGCGGTTTCTGATGTCATGTGTTTAGCCGCAGCGAGCGCGGAAGCGTGAGTGAAGCACGTAATTTGAAACAAGTTATTCTGCAAAACGGGATTATGCAGAACGGGTGTTTATCTATAAATGTCTGACCATTATCACGTTATAAATGTTCGTGTTTAAATGTTTCGTGTGCCTAAAATTTCGTGAATGGTATGTGGCGAAACGGGATTGGCCCGAGGCAAAAGCTGTTGACCTGCTTCCTTTTTGGCGAAACGGGATTTGACGAAACGGAAGGTAACCCGTACAGCACTCAAATTACGCTTCAGGGTAGTAAACCGCACAAACGACAAACCGTTTTTGGTTGGTTCCTGAGGGTAACTTGGAGGGGGAGGGTCACAGGAGGCTAACACTACTATCGACTAATCATGAACGAAATAGAAACAAGGTGGGGGGGGGGGTTGCATTTATTTGCATTAATTTAGTGTAACACGTGGGCGAGTTTCTGTTGCGTTCTGTGTTGTAATTCTACAAATAAGCTTCAGAAAATAGTGATTAACACTTCAACGCACCATAACAGCGAGTATGTAAATAAACTGCTTTGTGTTCAAAATAATACTGTGGCATATACTGTCAAAATAATTTCCGTCAAATTATGAATGGATACGATGATGAATCGTTCTGGTAACGATTTGGGGTTAAAAACGCTGCCAAGTCGTGACCTGTGGAAACAACCAGAGTTTTAATATGTCAAACAAACGTATGAAATCAAAAGAAATTAGTGTGCAGACAAAAAAGTTGATTTGAGGCTCAAAAATGTAACAAATTAATAGAATTAGCCTAAATAAAATGGACTATAATGCATACAGTTTTTATGAAAAGCATGAAATTTGGTATGGATGCACATGAAGGGTAACTGGACAAAAATATCATAATAGCAAGTTCATAGGAGGTTTTACCCCGAATAAAACGGTTTTTTGGTTGAAACTCCTTAACCGTCAACAAATCAAAAGCATTATGTAAGGCAAAAACGTTTAGCACACAATTCTGAACTGGAAAGGTGGCATACACCTCTTGCGCAAAAGCAACCCTTGAACACTAAAATCGTATTCAAAGTATATCACCCTTAATTCGCGGAAATGCTCTTTTTTTTTTACTTGGTTGGTAGTGATTTATGTTCAAAAGTGCTCTTGGGATCCCTCTAATAGCCCGAAATGGACATGCTTAGGATTATCTGAAAGGTGAGAATCGATTCTTTCTATCAATCCTAACCGAAAGTGTTTAACATAGACCGTCCTGCCTCCATTTAAAGGTGAAGAGGTAATGGCGTAGTGGTGAAAGCGTATGTTGATTTTGGAATTTAAGTGCTCTTGCGATCCCTCTAATAGCCGGAAATGGACACGCTTACGATTTTCTGAAAGGTTGGGGCTCTATTCTTTCCAGCAATCCTAACCGAAATTGTTTAGCCTAGGTATAAATATAAATATGAACATCACAATGGTACTTTGAAATTGAAACTAGCCGCTATAGCTACACCTTTAAACGGGCGTAGGACGGTCCGTACCTAAGCTAAACAATTCCTGTTAAGATTGATTGAAAGAATATATCCCCACCTTTCAGAAAATCCTAAGCATGTCCATTTAGGGCTATTAGAGGGCTCGGAAGAGTACTTTGAATTCGAAAATCCCCACATGCTTTTGCCACTATGCTATTATCTCTTCACCTTTGTGCGAAGGATGGTCCCTATAAGCGAGTCAATTTTCGGCTAAGATTGATGGAACGAATACATCCCCACCTTTCATAAAAGCATAAGCGTTTCCATTTCGGGGGTTCGCTAGAACAATTTGAACACGAAAATCAGTGTTACAACCAAGTGAAAAACGCGTTCGCGCGAATTAATGGCGATGTACTTCAAGTAAGATTTTGAGGTACAAGAGTTGCTATTACTTAAAAGATGTAGCCTATATCACCTTTCATGTTCAGAATTGTGTGCTGAACGTTTTTGGTTTACGTTATGCTTTTGATTTGGTAACGGTTAAGGAGTTACAGACAAAAAAAAAACCCGTTTTCTTCGGTGGGGCGGGGGGGGGGGGGGGAGGGGGTAATTCACCCCTCCCCCAGGGGTTGCTATCATAGCTATTTTTTTTCCAGTTACCCTTCATGTGCATCCATATTAATCTATTAATTTGTTTCTCTTATTTCTTTGATTTTCTGCGTTAGTTTGACATTAAAATTGTCAAATTTGTACGAAAGAAAACGTATAAATTTGTAATAAACATTTTATAAAGGTCTACTGGTATATTTTTATATGTCAAAAGGTACAGCTTCCTGTGTATGAGAGGTTGTAATAACAAAAAGACCATCGAAAACTGCCAAAATAAAATCATCAAACCAATGAAAATAGACTTGCGCAACCATACACTGTCACTTATGCCCTTTTTCCATTGTATCAGAGGAAGTAAGAGTCTTAGCCCAGGGGACTTTTAGTATTTCATACACCATTGGTAGCTACGTATGTGCCAACTTTTCAGCTTTTTTAAAATTAATTCCATGTTTTAGCTAAAACTAACCTAAAGTTACTGGGATATTATTTATTTATATTTCTTGCAATATTCAGTTGAGCTTCTTTGTTCTTCTGTTTAGTAGCGTCTCCTTTATTATTAATAGAGTAACAACATCGCATTATTAATACGGATTTCGTGTCTGCAGCCAATTGTTGAGCTAACTGCAATGGGCACTGGATATACGTGGAGATAAAAACATTACCGTACCGTAGTTTGTCATTTCTATGCTGTGAGAGAGGTTTCTTGGACCTAAAAATGCTCAATTTTATTTTTTGATTTGTTTGCATTCGATGCAATTTTCAGCGAGTGGATATTTTTTCTTCCGATTTACAACCTTAACGAACTAGGAAACAGGCTTTGGGCCTATTGTAGGCGGAGAGAACTGACCTTTATTTCAAATTTATATGTAGTGTTTGTTTTAATGACTGTACCATATTTGTTAGTGCTCCTTAAAAATCAGGGGAAAATGCTCACTCGGCTACGTTCTGGCTCTTTGCCTTTTGGTGTGACGTACTGCTGTTATTTGCATGCCCTTGTCTTATTTTAGCTTTTTTTTTAAGTAGGCCAAAGCTACGTATCATATTTATTTTAACAGGCTTTCGTTTGCTCCATCACTTGGTGTCTGTTTAGTTATTTTTTGCTTCTTTCCACATCCGACACTAAAGATGTGAGCCATTGGCGCCGACTAAAAATAAAACGGCACGTTTGTTATGGTGGTGGTTTTGGTGCCGCCGCCGCTAATCATTCTGACATTGTTTACAAAAATAATTACTGCTGCGCAAAGTGCCTTCCCTAAATTATATATGTTAATAATACAGCATATAATTGTAGGCCAAACACTCATCAGAGCAATAGTTTTTAACAATACTCAAAAATCTAGCGGGTTGGCAATGCTTCTGCTGGTCTAATACTTAACAACGCCACCAACGAAAATATTGAGGCGCACACCTCTCTCACACACATCAACAGCGATCTTGAAACCATATTATAATCTACCAGCAACGATCACGATATTGTAGGTCAAAAAAGTGTTAGCTCTTAGGCCTAATTAAACAATCATCAGAGCGATAGTTTTTAACAATACTCAAAAGATTCAGCAGGTCGGCAATGCTACCGCTGGTCTAAAACTTGACAACGGCACCAACGAAAATATTGAGGCGCCTATCCTCTATCACGCGCAGCGCCATCAATATAAAAACCATATTATAATCTATTAGTAACAATCACAATATTGTAGGTCAAAGAGTGTTAGCTCTTAGGCCTACGTTAGCCTTTAGGCCTAATTTTTAATTCTCATTTTTATTTCGTAAGTAGCAGCTGCGGTTGAGATTAGGCTTTTTCATTAATGCGCCACGGCATCTAGACTAATTTCTCCCGTAATAATTGTTCGATTTACAGCAAATTTTGGCTCAGCAATACTAATTAGGGTATCAAGTGTTGTACCAAATTTCATTAAAATCCGATCTTTCGTTTGGGCTCTACCCAGACTAAAAATGTGCAACCAACCAACCAACTTTTGCAATTTGATATCCGTTATAGGCTACGCTTTGCTCGCTCGCTCCACCAATTATTCGAAGTGTAAGTGATTGGACACAACGGTTTTTAGGTCCAAGAAATCTGCTCTCACAACATTAGCTTGATTATTATTATTTTAAACTTGCTTAAATATTTCAACGTGTGGCGCCACTTAGTGCAAGCGAACGAATCCTACATCCTATAGATGTAACGAATCCTATAGACGAAAATCCTGAATATCTTACTTCGAAAATATTTGCGGGAGAAATTTCATCTTCGAACTCTAGCTTTTCGAGGACCAAAATTTCCTTGTCATTAAATTTCAAAATTATCAGAACAAAATGGCAAATCCAACTTCCGCAGAGTATAAAGACCTGGCTTCGCTCCGCCAATTCTTATGTGGTGGATTGCGGAACTGGACTAACAGTTCGTAGCCACACAGAAGAATGGTGATCTAACTTAGAGACTGGTCATTATGTATCTCGGCGGTGGAGGGGTCATGAATTTTTTGTACCCTCTCGAGGGGGGTGGGGTTATAAATTATTTAGGTCCCATCAAGAGAGGGGTTCACCAAAAATATACTAACCAAACTGGAAGAAAGTCATTTTGGATCTAAAAAATGACATTTTCATCAGTCAAAATTTCTAAAAATGCCACAGCTACTGGTGTCGCCCCCCCCCCCCCCACCACATGATGTGAGTATTTACAAGGTTTTGAAGCTATTAGTACCAGCTATAAGTATAGTTTTTCAATAAACTTTCTACAAAAGCCTTGCCTCCTGATTTCTTGGCTTCTTCTCTGTACCAGGTGCGGACCATGTTACGGATATGGACATACAAACAGTGCGTTCATCATACTCATTGTATCAAACGCTGCACAAGCTTGGTGTCAGGAACATCAGTGTTTAATAGAACATTTTTAACCCATCGTGCCCTTCATTAAAAACGAGGCACATTTTCGTTACAACTAGTTGTCGGTGCGGAGTGCTACTTAATTTGGCTACAGAAAATCATCCGCAGTCAGGCTCAATAGGCATACAAAAAAGTGCATTTTTTGTGGGGAGAGGGTGTCAAGATTTTCTCAGGATTTCGAAAGGGGATTGTTTTTCACATTTTTATCCCCCCCCCCCCCCCCCCCCCGCCCCCACCTTCCTCCCTGCGATACATTATGAACAGTCCCTCAAGACAATGGGAAACTTCGGGCGGAAACTGGAAAGATATGGGAAAATTTCCTCCCAAGTTCGATTTGTTCGATTGCGTATGTTTTGCCAAAGTTGTGTATCTGAATGGTGGATTTAATCGTCTGACTTGCAGGGGCTGGGTGGGTGACCTGTGGCTTTCAAAAGATTGGAATATTACGTTAAATTCAGCAGGGAAAAAATAGGGAATTGGCTAAATATCGGATAAAGCTTAGAGAATTAAGTTCTTTTAAGAGCTAAGTTACATTTCATGAGCTCTAGAGATTGGCAGAAGTGGAGTTAAGTCGGGGCAAAAGTGGGGTTAGAGATTTGGGTTCTAATTAAAGATGTAAAATTAAAGTCCAAAATGCAGGGTGGATATCTATCAAGGAGGATTGGTGAGATGGGAATGAACCAAGAAGTTAGGGGAAGAAGGCAAGAAACAGCCAAAACTCATGCAAATACAATGGTTTGCAATAGTAATTTGACGTACAAATTTGACAGAAATGCATTGTTGCCGAGGCGAAAATCGGGTGACTGCACAATTGATGATGTTATCAACGGTGGTGGCAGGCTATCACGAGGCAAGATCAGTCCAAAATTTGCAAGTCTCTGATGATGACACAACCTACTACAGTGATTAACAGCGTATCATTAAGCGTAGTAGTACATTACGTTAATAACATTAAGGCCGTTTCAAGGCTTTGACAAAAAAAATTCCTTTTCAAGCCTTACATTTTTTTTTTCAAATTTACGGCTCTTCAAGGAATTCAATGGTGTGTGTACAAACCTTGGATCAAGGAGACGCTTGACCAGTTCAGGAATGATTTACACGTTCATAACCAAGTGAATGCCCCTCCAGTCGTGCTGCACCTAACTTGCTTTATTATTGCTTGTGCGAATTGCTTCATATTGTTCTTAAGTCGTGCTCCTTAACCTTGCCGACTAACACACATATTCATCATGCAATGGCCCCAAGCACTTTCACTGTTAGACTATAGAAACCACCCCAGTTGTCAGCTCTTGTTTATGTTTGTTTATGCTCTCTTTATTTCTGTGTTGCGAATATACTTGGCCTCTGTGCCCTTCCACAACATCCTCAACTAATAAATATTTTAATTCATGTGCAGTGGTTGGTTACGGTTCAATAGTTATTGATGAATGCATTTGCATAACGCCCACAAACTTGTTTCAGCTATTCCTCCCACTCTTCTTCCCAGACAAATGGGCGATAAAAATAAAACGGAAGTATACAACTTGCTTGTGTTTGGATAAAATGAACCTTCTTAGGTGTGTCTCTGTATGTTATCTGTTGATGATACTCTTTTTATTTAAGGAAACCAAACCTATAGATATCTACCTATATCTATGGATATCTACCTATAGATATCCCTTTATTAGAGTTATCAACGACGAAACACATTCGAGGACATAAGTATAAACTTGTGAAACCGCCAGCCATGTTGGAGGTCCGCAGATCTTTTTTTGCAGTTAAGGTTGTCACACCATGGAACTCTCTTCCTGCAGATGAGGTTTCAATGGCTACTGTGGATGCTTTCCGTCATCATCTGGGGGAAGTTGATCTGAAACGTTTCGTAAAACGACCCGAGTTTTGTTTTATCTGATGTTTTATGTTTTAAAATGTACGGATCGGTGTACGCGGCTCTCAGCCCTGCCGTCTCCTTTACACCCTAACTGGTGTTCAAACCACATATTATTATATTATTAACCCAAACCGTGTTATCTGCCGCACTGTCAACAAGAGAGACAATTTAGCTGGAGACACCCAAGCAGAAAACCTACAATCTTTAACATTCTAAATCAACATAAGCATAACACACTACATAACAATTCAAACACAATTGTAAAAAAAGGGTTAAAATACCAAGCAGACGATCCACTTCAATAGCCTACTGTGAAGAGAAATGAAAACTGCCACAAATTAACTGAACAAACGTTTAGAAAAAAGCATTAGAGCTCGTATTTCCATGGAACACACAGCTGTAAAGGTACACAAATAAAAAATGGATTGGCGTTCACTCGAACGAAACGAACCCTAATTTGAACTCCAATTCCAAAAAAACAATTATTGTTACTTGTACGATGCAGCCTCTTTCTTGTTAAGGGGAGATTATTTTGTCGAGTTCTGGTTTAGTTCGATTTCGTTTGAATGATTTTGTGTTCATTTTAATGTTTTTTAATTTTTATTTAAAAAATTTTTTAATGTATTTTAATTTTTTTTTTTAATTTTGTAGGCATTTTGTTGTTTATAGCGTTGTTTTGTAAGTGTTTGTGGGGTTAAGTTTTAGCTCTTATGCATTTTTATGTTTGTATTTTGTGTGTTTTTTTTGTTTAATGTGAAATATCCAATCATCCAATATAGTTTGGTTTGTTTGAGTAAACTCTAATCCGTGTGTTATTTGTGTACCTGCACAGCTGTGAGTTCCACAAGGGTACGAGCTCTGTTTTTTTTTTTCACTTCTTTCTATTCACTTCTTTCTTTCTTTAATCTGAGAAATGAAACTTTAGTAAGAAGGTAAATAAATAAAAAACCTTTGTAGCATCCTGGGACTACACTGAAGTACGCTGTATAGACAAAATGGCACATACATATTTTTTATCTAAACTGCCCTTTACTGTAGGTTCCGGCTACGGTGGGCGTGTATTTCTCTTCTTACTGTTATTCTATTTCTGCTTAAAGTTCATTTATCCATGTAACTTGTATCTTTTCAGGGTTGGTGGTGAGCATTGTGGCTCCCTCTGGCGTCGGGCACTTGCGAAGACCAGTTTGTGGTATTTCGGATGTTGTCGCAGGGTAAGTGGTTAGATTAGTTGACATATTAGAGGAAGAGCCAAACAAGTGAATTTTTTTTTCGTCTTGATGGCCCGTACATTGGTCTTCACTGTAGTCCCCACACCCTACGACGGTTGTTGGTTTATTTGTGGAAAACAAGTTTTTCTAACGCAGCGGCTGAGTATATGGCCGATATGTCCGCAAAAGGTACATGTTGCTTGATGTGATTGGTGCTTTTCGAGGGTTGGGGTGGGGGTCAAGCTATTGACCAATTTGAACATGTGATTCACTGTTTTATCGCAAATTGTCACATCTCTATGAAGCTTGTCCCCACATAAAATACGCCTCCTGCCACATTAATTCGAGCCAATGCAAATGACTTAATCTAACGTACATACAGCAACGATGCACATTAGAAATACCATCACATTCAGGCCATTTGCGCAGCAGGATTACTGATGGCCCACATGAATCATCCTGAAGGCGATGAAGAATGAATTTGGGAGACAATTAGAGGAGGACTTGGAAAAGTTACCAAAGTTTCACACGACATTTGGGCCTAGATGGAAAAAGTCATAACCAGACGTCGTGATTCCGATTGATGGAGATTTAATTCGAGCTTGCTGGGCTTACACGGGGAAAGGTGATGTTAGGCTTTGGTTAGGTTTGGAAGCGGAAAACGGCCAAAACTAACTTAAATTGAATAAGAAAGGAAAGGACTGAGCTTAACGAGCTGCTGGCCACATTTCGTAAGCCATAGGAGTTATCTGGTTTGAATTGACATCGGGGGCAGTTGGGGTTAGGGCCAATTCAGGGTCTAATTACAAAATAACCAAAAAGGTCCAAAATACGTTGGAGGACATGTTGTTGGTTGGAATGGTGGGATGGGAATGAGCAAAGACAAGGTTGATACTCGTATCTGAAATTGAATATCCCTGACCAAAACACTTGTACTTTCTTTTAATTTTTCAATTACACAAGTGTCAACTCCTCACTCTGCAGGCCTGGCATCATACCTACATCTGGCTGGCCGCTGCAAATTTTTATTTTATTTAAAAAATTGGACAAGAAGGTAGTAGCAAAGCGAGTGGAACTTACGAGACTATGCGGTTCATTCTAAAAACGAAATTCTAAAAATAGAGAAAACGATTCCTAAAAAGCGGTTAAAAAAAACCATTTCATTCTAAAAACGAATATCCATTACCATCATTAGCTTTTCACTAAATTTTCATTTTTTTTCCAGGTTGGTATGAACCCTGAAGGCTAAAGGACAGTCTCAATACCTATCACGTTTCTTTCGTTCTTTGGGAATGAGCTGGAAATTGGGGAGCAGTCGAAAGGCCTCCAGCATTTAAAAAATGGTTTTACATTTCAGATTTGAAGTATGAAATTTGACACCGTTACATTGCTGAAACATTGAACGAATACACTTAAAGTGGCTCCATCACCGATTGGAATTCTGCAGAATCTGGCAACGTCTAACGCTATCTAGCACTTGCTAGCATCAAGTGAAGGAATGCACAACGCCATTTCTTTTAACGAAACAAACAAGCCACGACCTCCTTAATTGTTGAGTGAAAATTTGGTACGGGCTCGTGCGTGTGGGGGCTCCTGTGTGGCGCCATGGTATATTCGTACAATTTTCAGTCGACGATAGTGTCACTTTAAGAGCTAAGCTTAACACCGAGTCTTGGGCTTGACTATTGCAGAGTCCATTGTTGGTTGCGACCTTGAGTGACGTCATTGCCATCGTTGGGGTCAGTACGAAAGTGAGTCTGAAACTGGGTGAATCTCATAGTAACAAGTGGAAACAGCCTTACTGCACCTTTACAGAATTTCTACCAGCCATGAAAGTAAGTAAAACTTTTTACTTCGGTTTATACAGTTAAAGGTTTTACAGAAACATTTGTACTACCACAGAAAATAGTGCTTTTAAGTTCTTGTCAGTCTTCCTCTTTTGGACAGCATACATCTGTGCTATAAAAAAAAAAGGTTAAATAACGTTTATTTATACATGACGGTACTAAAAGTGTGGCTGTTATACAGGGTGCGTCAAAAGTGTCGACCCAGTGGATTTGGCAGCCACATGATTTGGTTTAACCTCCAAACATCGATCGTTGGTTGAGATCATCCAGGGGTGCCCCAACCCCTCACCCCTAAAATAAATTTGCCACTTCCAGTTCCTTAGGAATAAGGCATTGGCCCTAATTTGAGATATGAGCAGACAATCAATTCACGGTGAATGCAGAAGACGGCATGTAAATCGGTCCAAAATCCTGTGAGCTACGACCAATACACATTAGTGCAAATGTTGGCTTCATTGCATGAAATATTACCCTGAGGTTGTCTGAATCGGTTTATTGCATGTAATAATTACAGTAAGGAGTAGCACACGTAACAATGTTGATGAGGTGTGTAGCTAGCACATGTTGCACAAAAAGAACAGGACGTGGAAAATTTATTTAAGGGGGAGCAAAACACTTAGTCCCCCAAGTGTCCGCAAAAGGACCTCTTTCTTGCTCATTAATTCTAGTGGAAGGGACGCACCACTCACTAGTTAATAACGTCGACATATGTTTCTTGGCCAGACAACACATTTCTTGTAACATTTGTTCGAACCATAACATGCGATTAAAGTCGAACAACTTATGTGCTACAAACACCTGCACAAACATGTGCTAGCCGATTCCTTTCCAATTTCATTACGTTTACTGTTCCCTACTGAAATTATTGCAATCAACCAATTCAAACAACTGCTCAGGGTCATATTTTATGCAGTGAAGCCATCATTTGTACCAATGTGTTTTGGTTATATAGCTCATGCTATTGTAGACCAATTTACATGCTGTTTTCTGCATTCACCACGAATTGACTGCCCGCACATATCTCAAATTCTGACCAAATGCCCTACTCCTAAAGGCGCCAAAGAGGAGGGAGGAGGGCACCCGAGGTGATCTAATACATACTCCCCTCCGTGGTGACCAATGATCGATGGTTGTTTGGTGTCTAAACCAAATCATGTGGCTGTCAAATCCACTGGGCCGATACTTTTGGCTCACCCTGTGTGCGGTTGATCTTAAAGCCCTAAGGCCAACTGAGATTGAAGCTGTGTTCCTCACTGCATGAATGCAGCTTCAATCTCAGTTGGCGTTGTAAAGCCCACACAGGCACACATGCTACGGTGGCTGAGTAATAGGCTGTTCACTGGCGATAATTGCTCGTTTGCAAAAAAACTGCTAGTCCAGTATCGAAGGGGTGGAGGGAAATCCCACGAGCGCGCCAGCGTGAGATTCCCCTTAACCCCCCCGAGTTTGCCGAGTTTCTGGCAAACGGGCAATTATCGCTGGTAAACCGCCTATTTTCAGTTATATGTGTTTTAATGGTATGGTGTGACATCAAGCAAACTTTGACTTATTTGAATTTTTAAATATATTTTTCAATATGTAAACGAAAATATCATTACCTGAAATTTATAGAATTCCTTCTCCTAATGCAATCTCACCCTAGAGAAGAAGTTGTTGGATTCCCTGCCAGCTCGGTAGCTTAACTTCTGCGCATGCGTGATGCAGTCCTCGTATAAAAGTGTTGGCTCGAAACCTCGATTCGTCTCTTTTCTCTAGGCTGCCACGCTGTGTGGCTGCTCTACCCAGCTCATCGTAATTTGGGGTAACCACGGCCATGGATTCCTCTGACCTTTGGTCATCGTTCGGAGTGGCTCGCATAAGAGGCTTAGGCCTGCCTGCGACCCCTTCCCCGTTCATCATGACCACTCTGTCTGGACATCATGGACACATCAGTGGTCATTACGGCTGCCGACCCTTCCTTCACGACCATCGCCACCTGGCAATTGTGGTCGCTCTAGTCTTTGGTCGTTCTCTTCCAGTGGTGCCCTGGGGCTTATGCTTCCTACCTCGTCACCCGTTGTCTTGGCAATGACCAGGACGCCAGAAACATTCCTACAGCTAACGACCATTCCTCTGCTTGCGTTTTCTCGCCTGAGCCAGACGAATGAGTGATGAAGATCAGTGAACAAATCTTGTACTGAAGGAGCTGGTGAATCAGATAGCAGTACTAAAGGGTATATTGTCAGAGGACGGAATATCCCAGTGTAGGGTTTGGTCATCCTTTCCTTGCTCCTTCGTTTTTTTTTTGTGTGTGTGTGTGAGTAGTTGTACGCAGGAAAAAAAAACAGTGTAAATGAACAGGAGGAGAGAGTGGAGTGCTTGTGGCCGGGGTAGCTGTAAGCCGAAGTATGAGGTTGAAATATGCCGCCCCGATTTCGGTGTTTGGATGGAGGACGGTCGAGCATGTGAATAGTCGGCGGATGAAGGACAGTGAGAGAGGGACTCTGCAATTATGACTGTGTAGGAGTAATGGTCCACAAAGGACCAGCGGGAACGGGATGGTTCGTACGAAGTATAGGAGTTCAGAAGGGCAGACGCGAAGGCCAGTCAGTCTAGTGACAGAAGGACAGTAACAGGTACTGCATGGGATAGGGGACGCAGCGGCCGTTGTTAAGTGGCGTCCTCCTGTTGTTTGAAGTGGTAGCAGATGCATATATATGTATTAGAGGAAGTTTCCAGATGGAAAGAGATGGCATGGCTACTTGGACCAATACCCGACCTGTCGGTGGATTGCGGAAACATCAAGAAGGAGGAGTGGCTGTAGTAGTCCTGACTGCCGGTACCTGCTCATGCCATGCTTAGCACAAGGCAAAAGCTGCAGAGGCAGCCGAGAAATAGGCTTTGGGAGAAACGGACGTCCGGCCTAGCGGATGGAGCGAATGAGGTCGAGGACCAGGCATTGGAAAAAGCAGACGGCCTCTCCGATGAGATGTCCGGCCTGACGGACGGAGAGAAGGACGCCTAGCAATGGGTTGAGCTCCAGAGATAGCCGGGAATTAAGTGCTGGTTGCTGTGGAGAACTAAGGTTATCCAAAGGGCCCGGACAAGGAATAGTAGAAGAAGTCGAGATCTGGTTGATGAGGTGGAGCTACGGAAGGCAGTAGGCCAAGCAGGGAGTCTTGGTGTAGTGTAGACCACACAATCCATGGTGAATAGTCCCGGTAAGGAAGTAGTCCTCACAGGATGACGAAGAAAAGAATCCATGAAGAGGTCAAGAAGCGGGTCAAGGAGCGCTTGAATTTCCAGAATCCAAGTCCTTAGAAGGGCACAGACAAGCGACCACACGCGTGGGTGCCCTAGGAAGAAAGATGAAACCAGGTCCAGGACCAGCTCTATATACAGGCGGCCTGCGCAGAAGAGGCATGCTACGTGGCTGGTAGGGAAGCCAACAAAGTTTCTAGGGGTAACTAAGCACAATAGGAAAGGAATGCTATAATTAAGACAGGTAATGCATATTTCTTTGGCGTATAAAAACTTTGTGTCTACGAAAGTCACAGCTGAGGGAGGACGTACCGTTACCGACTTTTATAGTTTAAATAAGATTATAGCATAAAATCTGCTTCAGTCTCATAGATTTTTAGGTGTATTTCAAAGTGTCAGTAGCCTAGCTTTAGTATCGTCAAAATAGTGCGTTCCAAAGCACAACAACCTACACCGTGATACCAGGGCTTACAACAAACGTTAGGATTCAATTTCACTAATTTAAAATTGTCTAGTATGACAACAATTTAAAATTGTCTAGTATGACATTGTCTAGTGTAGTTGTGAAAAGTCGGTCATTGTGTCACGTGGATTGGGGTTTCTGTAAACCCCAAAAAAGTGTGGGTTTTCATATTAACTGTATAATATGATTATACTTTTAACATGTGGATGTGTTAGCGTGACTTCACCACCGTGCATTAAATTTTGATACCCCAAACGATTGGCGGATGCTAAAATCGATAATCTAACACTTTTTACAATGACCAGATTTTCATAACTACGCAAAATAAATTTCGACACGTACACATCAACACAATACAGGTGCATTCGGGAAATTCTGGTATTTATCGTATTTAAAAAAAAAAAAACAATCGCGTAATGGTAATCCGAGCTAAGCCTTTCATTCGGGGGCACGAGAGATGCCGGCGAAATGAGATGTCAGGTAGCACATTCGATCACGCCACCTGAGTACGCTTTGGCTCTAGATACGACAATCCATCTAGTTTAATGCACGGTGGTGACGCCACGCTAAAACATCCCAATGCTAAAAGTGTAGTCTTTATATACGGTTAATCTGAAAATCACACACGTCACCGTGGGTTTATTTTGATAACCCACGACTTTTTTGATAATCTAATACTTTTATGGGTCTACACAACCCCTAATCCACCAAGTGACATAATGACCGACTTTTCACAGCTACACAACACAAATTCAACTTGCAAAACTGGCGTAAGCAGGCACATTTGCTTCTGGCGACATTTTTCACAAGAATAAATAAATTGTCGCAAGCTACGCCTAACCCGGCAATTCCTGACGGTATGAAAGCTATGCTACTGACACTTTGAAATTAATACACCTAAACACATACGAACCAAGCCACAGCATATTTTAGACTCTTAATCTTATTTAAACTATTAAAGTAGAAAAAATACGACCTTTACCTTAAACACAAAATTCGGTAATCGGGTAACTGGAAAAAAAAATCTTTCCCTTATCTCTGACTTTCCAAACTGGAAGTTTCCGTTCAGGAATTTATATCAGTCACATGTAGAAATTCTTAAATTCATTAGAGGCCTAATTCACAAATAAAATTTAGAAATAAGTCGGTAAGTTAGCTTGATGTCACACCTTACAAAATTCAACTGCGCTACTAACTCGTCGTGAAATTTCTCTAGCCCATCGACATTGGACTGCCCATTTCTCACAAATGAGCAATTATTGCCGGTAAATTCCTCACTGATATTTAATAGTTAGAAAATTTGTTTTGTGGCCATGTTCAGACTAATATGACTGTCTTCGCTGTGTCTAGCCATTAATAACATTGCACAATATACTTCATTTTCCATCAATGCTGGCTGTCGCAGTCGATTTTGAACATAGCCTACTAGATATCTAAGGCATCACTATGGAAATAATGAACGGTGGATACCGAGAGCGGCACTACGGCTTATTGTGTCAACTCAGCTGCTGCCGGTACGAGAATTCAGTTTTGAAGTCGTTTTAAAAGAAAAAAGAAAACATAATATTAATAGTGATTTACTACGTTTGGGCTATGACTGAAAGAACTACGAATTATTTTTGTGACACCGTAACATTAAAAGAGGCAAGTTTTGTAATTTTAAAATGATTGTTCGTATTTTGAAAAGCAAACGAAACACCACGATGTTGCGCAATATTGAGGTTCGATTATGTACTTGCGCACTGTTCAAATTAGCCCAGTAATTTTAGGTTAGATTTAGCTAAAACATGGAATTAATTCAAAGAAAGCTGAAAGTTCGCACATAAGTAGGTACCAGTGGGGTATGAAACATACTAAAATTCCCCTGGGCTAAGACGCTCGCTTCCTCCAGCACATTGGAAAAAGGCGTAAGTAAGATATCATCCATAGATGTAGTAGGGTGGCTAGAGAGTTGAATTGTTCACTTACTGTGAAAAGCATGAAATTTGGTATGGATGCACATAAAGGGTAACAGGAAAAGAATAGCGATAATAGCAAGTACAAACCCCCCCCCCTCACTCAAAACGGTTTTTTGGCTGTAACTCCTTAACCGTCAAAAAATCAAAAGCATAATGTGAAGCAAAAACGTTCAGCACACAATTCTGATAGGAGAGGTGATAAACATCTTTTACATAAATGCAACTCTTGAAACCCAAATTCTTATTCAAAGTATATCGCCTTTAATTTGCTCGAATGCTCCTTTTTTTACTTGATTGTAACAGTGATTTTCGTGCCCTTCAATTGCTCTTGCGAGCCCTCTAATAGCCCGAAACAGAACTGCTTAGGATTTTACGAAAGGTGGGGATCTATTCTTTCCATCAATCCTAGCCGAAATTTTTTTTAGTTTGAGAGGGACCACCTACGCCAATTTAAACGTGAAGAGGTAATGGCGTAGCGGCGAAAGCGTTTATGGTGATTCTCGAATTCAAAGTGCTCTTGCGAGCCCTCTTATAGCCCGAAATGGACATGCTTATAATTTTCTGAAAGGTGGGTATCGATTCTTTCCATGACCGAGAGGGTGCACGGAGGTTTCTTAGTCGCTTCATCTCACGTCGACTTGAACTCACATCGCTTTAGGAGAGAGGTGGTTACACGGAGGTTGTAGTTGGAGTGAGTTAAAACGATAGCGGGGGCGGGGGGGTTCCTGCGTCGCGTTTATCGAATCCTCTCCCCCCCCCATCAACTGTAATAACGGTGGTACTTCTTCCACTTAACATCTGCCCTGCCGCCGGGGAATTTGGGTGGGTGGATGCCTCGAGCATCGTCTCTATATATTATTATTATTATTATTATTATTATTATTATCAAGCAAACCCCTCTTTATTCCCAAATCCCCATTCAGCTAGCTGGCGTTCGACTTCGTTTGAACGAAATGACATGACAGGTGGCCGTCCTAGTTTCGTGACGTTTATACAAGCTCTTTTCAACCAATCACAAGGAAGCATTCTTTGAGCGACGTAGAAAATGGGTATTAGGTGAGTACACGTAGGTTGTTAAAGCGCTTCAACTCCTTACGTCGACGTAACGAGGAGGTTTGAGATAAAGCGACTTGAAAGTGGGTTTAGGTGGTTAACACGGACGTTCTTAAAGCGCTCTAAGCACTACATCGACGTAAGATAAAGCAACTTAAGAAACCTCCGTGTACCTCGGTCTATCAATCCTAACCCACAATTGTTTAACTTGTATAGGGACCGTCCTATGTCCAGTTAAAGATGAAGTGATAATGGCGTAGCGGCGAAAGCGTATGTTCAGTTTAGAATTCAGAGTTCTCTTGCGAGCCCTCTAATAGTCTGAAATGAACATGCCTAGGGTATTCTGAAAGGTGGGGATCTATTCTTTCCATCAATCCTAACAGAAATTGTTTGGCTTCGGTAGAGTCTGTCCTACGCCCGTTTAAAGGTGTAGCTGTAATTGGTGTGGTGCCAAGGTTGAATTTCAAAGAGCCATTGTAAATGCTCATATCTGTATTTGTATCTAAGGTAACCAATTTCGTTTAGGATTGATGGAAAGAATAGATCCCTACCTTTCAAAAAAATCCTAAGCATGTCAATTTCGGGCATTTAGAGGGCTCGCAAGAGCACTTTGAATTCCAAAATCAACATACGCTTTCACCGCTACACCATTACCTCTTACGCCTATTTAAATCGGCGTAAGGCAGTCCTATCTACGTTAAACAATTTCGTTTAGGATTGATGGAAAGAATCAATCCCCACCTTTAGAAAATCCTAAGCATGTCAATTTCGGGCTGTCAGAGGGCTCGCAAGAGCAATTTGAATTCCAAAATCACTACAACAACCAAGTGAAAAAAAGAGCATTCGCGTGTATTAACGGTAATATACGTTAAATATGATTTTGGGGTTGAAGGGTTAAGTAAAAGATGTACATCACCTTTCCCGTTTAGAATTGTGTGGTGAATGTTTTTGCACATCACATTATGCTTTTGATTTGTTGGTGTTAAGGAGTTACGTACAGCCCCCCAAAAAACTGGTATTTTTTTTTTTGGGGGGGGGGGGGGGGTTCGAACTTGCTATCACAGCTATTTTTTTTTTCTGGTTACCCTTCATCTACATCCATATAAAATTTCATGCTTTTCGCAGTAAGTGAACAATTCAATTTCTTTTTAGCTACCCTACAACATTATCTATGGATGACATGTTACTTGCGCCTTTTTTCCAGTGAATGGGAGGAAGCAAGCGTCTTAGCCGAGGGGACTTTTAGTGTGTTTCATACCCCATTGGTAGCTACTTACGTGCCAACTTTCAGCTTTCTTTGAATTAATCCCATGTTTTAACCTAAAATGACTGGGCTAAAATCGCATTTCCGCAGTCAAAGCTTTAATTAGGCCTAACGCGAACCAGTTGGCCGACGGTTGCAGTGAAAGAAAATAAAACGATTTGTTTGTCACAGAAGTAATTTAGTAGTGCAAAATAAACAGTAACATCAATTCAAAATAATGTTTTAAATTTGCAGTTCATCTTCCGGTAGGCCTATTGCATAATTTATCTATCGTGAGATTTCAGTATCGTAAACCCCCACCATAATGGCGTCAGACAATTCCCAACCGGGCGGCAAACGAAACTTAAACAAATTTGTAAATTTTGACAATTTTTTTTTTAATTTTACACTTTCACCAGTTTTGTCTCCGAAAAACTTTCCAGCTATACCACGACGAAAATCTCAGTACACCCCCCCCCCCGGGGGGGGGGGGACTAGTGCCACCCCTGAATTATCCAACCGGTTCTTGGCAGGGATGACATGATGATCTTTAGGAAAAACAGCAAGCGAAAAAGAAATACCTAAACACATATGTATACATCCATAAAAACAACCCTTGTAACCTGGAATTGGAGTTGAAATTACAGTTCGTTTTAGCTCTAACCTGGTTTTTTTTTTATTTGTGCAACTTTACAGCTGTGAATTTCTTACGATACAAGCTCTAATGCTTTTTTCGAAAGGGTGAAGCTGTTTTTTGTTTAGTTAATTATTTATTATACATTTCTCTTGCACCGAATCATAGACCAGGACCTCCTGGGTGCCACATATAGCTTAGCCTAAGGGACATCTACGAGATGAGTAAGATGGTTCTCAGGTACACTGCAAGCTTTGTGAGGGGTCCCCGGGGACGTTGCGTAGCCCGGTGGTCAGCATTCTCGTCTTCAAATCAAGTGATTGCTGGCTTGAATGCCACGGCTGACCAGCCGGCAATGTGAAGGGTAATGGCGATTATCATAGTAACAATCGGCAACAAACTAAATATTACGAAATGTAGTCAAAGGCTATCAAAGTCTGGGCCTCAACAGAAACAAACGCCAGCCCGTGCGACAACAAACGTGACAACATGTCGTCCTACTAAACTGGTTTTGCTAAATAATGCGATTTCAGTGGGCTTCTCGAGAAAGACCATGCATACATTAAGGCCAAAAATCGACACTTACCACTGGCTTTTTAGGCCTTACATCACGCAACTGCTGAGAAATAAAGTTGGACCTTATTGATTTGGACCAAACATAATGTGACATCTCCCCAAAACAAAAATTGGAAACTGGGACCACGATTGGAAAATTATGTTGTCAACCCGTACAGGGCCGGATTTGTAAATAGGGGGCCCAGGAGGCCCGGGCCTATAGCGGCACTTTTTAAGGGGCGGCACGGAGCCCCAAAAATAATCAGATATGCGATGAGCTGGTAATGCTATTATTTTCTAGCACGAAAGTAAGAAAAACAATAAAAACGGCACTGAAGTTCATTATAATATATGAATGAAAATGAAAGTTGGACCCATACTGACAACTATTATGTTGGTTTGCACTAAGCCTTTCTCAGTTGTTCCTAAACTTCAGTTATTGGTGGGAATTTTATTTTTTGTTGTAGACCATGGCAAGTAGTACTGCTATTTAGGCTATTGATTTTTTTTTTTATCTAAGTAACTATGAAAAACTAAGATACGGGGTGGGGGGATTTATTATTTTGTGAGGGTCCTGAAGAAGAGGAAGAGACTGAGTATTTTGTCATACAATTTTGGGGGTGGGAGGAGTTCGCAGCACTTCATGAGAGGCGGTTGTCGGTATTGCGGGCCTACGGGCGACCAAAGGGTAAATCCGGCCCTGGACCCGTAGCTGATGCGAAATTGCCCCTCCTAAAATTTCATCCTGGATCCGCTATTGAATTCAAGAAACGAAACAAGTTCTTTTACTTTGCCGTAGGGAGCTATTAGACAACACTGCTACTACCCCGCCATCTAGGCAACGAGAAACCAACTAATCACGGATTGCTTGCATACGCGACACTGCTTTAGTTTATCCGCTGTCTACTAGAGGTCACCACTTGCTGCTCAACATTTTTTGCCGGTCTGTCTACGAAAGAAATGAAATGAGTCAATTAGCATGAAAATGAAGTCATTAGACTTTCAATGCAGCGCAGGTAGCTTTCGTTAAGACGAACAATTTTATAAAGTTTTCTTGCGTACAGTAGCCAAAGGTTCATGCGTAACTTTGTCGAGCATCTTGGCCTAAATCAGTTCCAAATATGAAAGCAAATCATCTTCAATCAGATTTTAATTTAACAGAATGTTCGACCTCACCCGATTCGGAAAATAAATTTCGTTTTAGTGATGGACAACGGCAAACGATGGGTGTGCGTTTTACACCACTCAAAACAGGACAGAAGAAGGAAGCACGGCTCACTCTTACCCTTTTTCAGTCTTATTTTGTTGAATTCGTAGTTTGAAAAATTGGAAAGAATTAGTTTCTTGCATATTGTTATGATTCGTATTAGTAAGGTTTGACCTCAACCACCCATGTTAAAGCCGAAATTCCTCTGCTGTCTTTCAATATTTTCCACTCAAATTTAGTACACAAGCTTTATTGGACTTTGTGAACACGTGTCCGAACTTTTAATTTCCGATTTGACACATAGATCTGGGCTTGAGCTGAAATCGTGATTAACAATTTTGTTTTTGTCCTTCTTGGCATGACACGTTTCTGCTACGTACGCTCTCTACAATCAAACTATTTGTTCTATAAAGCTGGTTTTTAGCTCACGTCACAGGTATTGCTCTGTAGATGTGCCCGTAAGGGGTCGGAGCTCTAAACGACCAGATTGATTGTTATAATAATAATAATAATAATAATATCTTTTGCTGGTACACAAGGTTAACAGCAGGGCGCAAGGCCGCTTACGCCGTACCACGCCCCCGAATTATTATTCAACAATGCCATCAGCAAACGCCAGCTGCAAGACGTAGACTGAAGATTAAAGGGTTTGTTTCCATTGGTTTATGCAAACCATAATAGATAAAAATACAAAACGTTAAAAGAGCTAATCTAAACTGCATGGTACGCCAAAGTAGCACGAATTAGAAAACAAAAACGAACGTATAAGGTTTCAGATACTGCAGTGTTGCTGTACTGTTTAGTCCACGTGAAACCTTACTGCTGTATCCAACCATTGTACACGTAAATGCAATTAGCCAGAGCCAATATTTCAAAACTTTTCATGCCCAAACAAAGGAAAAATAATGCAAGGCTGTACACTCGACTACTTTGTTGGATATATTTTTCAGTGTTCTTCAGTCACGTCGTATACTTTCCGATCATCACCCTATTGATTATACATAATTTTTCAAGATTTTCAAGCATTTTTCCAGGCAAGGGATTTCATTATTACTTTCCAGCACATTTCCAAGTTGTCAAGGACTCACCGAACCCTCAATTACCTCTAGAGCTGTGCTAAACATTTTTCAGCGATGTCGTTTAGCCGATTTATCGTCTGCAAATCACTACAGCAGTAAGGTTTCACGTGGACTACACATTACACCAGTATCTGAAACCTTAAAGGAAAGTTTATTTGTGTTTCTTTGGTGTTTTGACTTCAGACCAGTTAAACCTTACCTTAAGCATCAAAAGAGTTCGTTTTTGTTTTCTAATCTGTAAACGACTGCATGTATACATTTGCCTGTACTAAAATGCCAGGGGGTAGGACCGGTTAATTTTTGTTTTGGTTGCCTAAACGAAAACATACGTTACATGTTTTTTATAATATATCTTCCCTTTTGAGGCGCATGCACGGTCTCCTATAAAAGCATCGAGTCGGACCATGCCTTATTTTTTTCCTCCAAGTTAAAAACCCTGGTACTTAAAGGGGAGGCTGGATGGGTAGAGGTAATGTATGTTTTCGTTTACGCAACAAAAACAAAAATGAACCAAGCCTAACTCTGGTATTTAATGTTTTTATTGCCAACGAAAATATTCATTGCCTGTCTTTTACAGCACTTCCTCCCTATTAAGGCTCATGTCCCTAGCGAAACTTGTTGGCCAAGTCTGCACACATGCGCGGCGCACGCCTCCTATAAAATCATCCGAGTCGAACCATGCTTCGTCTTTCTTCCTCCAAGTTAAAACCTTGGCACTTAGAGGGGAGGCTGGGCAGGTAGAGGTCGTAATGTATGTTTTCGTTTAGGCAACACAAACAAAAATTAACCAGGCCTAATCCTGGTATTTAATGTTTTTAATGCCGACGAAAACATACATTACCTGTTTATAGCATACAAATAGACCTCATCAAACATAGTGGTGGGACCAAGGTAACGAGCACCCGCGCTATGAGCCGGCGACCCCAGAGTCCACTGACTCTGTGAACCTTACACTGACTCTGTGAACCTTAAACAATCCATTACTGTATCCGGCGAAAAAATGCGTAAGGAAGGATCCCGGTCACAATGCTGAAATCGAGGAAACAGCCCAACAGAACACCGCATGGGCCATGTCGGGGCAGTCAGTTGCAGGTGCCCATTGGACCGAGGACCATCAAGGAGGGCCCGGAGAAGAGCGGAAGGGCGCCGGCTGGAGTCATTGACTGAGAAGTGTGTTGGTGAGTCCGCTGACCGAAGAGGAAAAAGGACGGTCTGTCGAGGAATGGGGACGGGAGCCCGGTCATAGTTCCAGCATGCAGAAATAAAATGTGGCACTATGTGTGATGATAGAAGACTAATGGAAGCTTTACGGGTTCTGGGCGAAAGCAAGGAAACTATAAAAAGGCTAGTTTACATTACCGCGAGGATTCAGATAGAACTTGGAAGGTCTAAGACGTGGCATCTTCATTGGTGTTGTCTTCAAGGCCCGCAGTATCCCAAGGAACTGGAAATGGAACATGCGATTGGGAAACTAGTAGCAGGCATACAACCGCAGCACGGTAGGCCCAGGATGGGTAAAATACAAAGTGTTAGGATAAAAATAGGCACGGTGTGAACACATGAAAAGTACGATGCTGGAATAAATGTGACCGCGTTGTCGAACAGCCAGACGCTATACGCACTAAGGCTGTGAAAGTCAGCTGATGAGGATACCATAGACCAGGAGTCGATGATACAGACAATCGTTGGATGGTTGGCGGTGGCTGTGGATGAGCAGAACGAGATAGTACCGGAATATGGTGGGAATTGGTGGACCAAGTTTTGGAGTGCAGTGGTTTCAACTTCTTGCAGTGTTCCATGCACCAGGGAGGTGTCGGATGTAATGATGACAACCATCGGAACTTGTATTTAACCGGAATGTTCTCTGTCTATAAGGTTGTGGTTTTCTTGCGCAAGTGGTTTACTTCGGCGGCCAGTGTTCTATTTGAAGCACTCAGATAATAGACTGTGGATGAAAGCGACGCAACATTGACATCTACTTGGGCTAAGTTAGCAGCCAAAAGTTCCAATCCACGAGTAATAGCGGTGTGAATGACGTCCAAAGAAGGAAAAGGACCACCCATGGCAATAGGCAGTTGCGAAGGGATAGATTGCAGCAGGCGGAACTGCTGGTGTAGTGTTTGTTGAAGTAACGGAGGGGGGGGGTGGGCTTGGTGGTGAAAGCACAGGGACAGGGGGAGGAGATGCAGAGCTGCGTTTCCGTATCGGTCCCCTATTCTTGGTCGGAGGACCGGTTGTTGACCTACTATATTTCTTGTGAGAAGAAGTAGGGGATGACTTGGCAAGTGAGTCCATGGCCAGAGGGCCGGAAGAAACAGGAGGCGTAGGATCACAACTTCTTGGGACGTCGAGCCTTTTTCTATCGGGAAGGTCCTGGTCCAAAACGAGCAAGTGGCGCGGGCGGAATGTACAATCTGCATTAGTGTTCTGAGCGGCTTGATGCTGAGCTTTCAAAGCTGATCTATTACGGGATTTCTGTTGTCGCTTCAAAATCTTCATCCACTTTTCCTTGGAAATGGTTTTGCAAATAGAGCACTTTTTCGTGAACCAGTAGCAAAAATGTTGGTACTGGCACTCAAGATGCGGGTCAAAGTGAACAACGTGATCCCGCAAAATTCAACTACAACGTTCGGGGCTAGTGGACAAAGCAGCCTGATCCATAGAATGGGCTAGAGCACCTTGAACTGGAACCGTTAGACAATCGCCTAAGTCCAAGGAAGAGTTCAGGGTTTCTGAAGGGCATGGTAGAGCCATGGTCTGAATAAAACACAGTAGCTACTTGGGAGACAAGTGTTTGGTGACAAAGGGAAGCCAATGGCCGCGACCAGCAAGAAGCAGTTGGTTTCACGCCAAGATGTGACGTAAGGGGAATCTTGGGAGTTGGGGGCCATCTGTCGGCAGAATGGAGGAGAAAGGGGAAAAGGCGCTCGGGGCCCGGTAGTGGTTTGCAGGTGGTCGCAGAAGTCCTATTGGGATAAGAACAGTGTCTCCAACTGTCTAGGGATTGCCTGTGGAAGACTCCCCCCACCTTTTTTTTTTAGTTGTGGTGACTGCATGACAGAAAAAGCATTGGTGAGAGAAGACTGGAGCCGGCTGCAGGCCAAGGGGACGGGTAGAAAGATTGGGTCTTTTGTGTGTGTTGGTCTATCGCTTGACGGGCCATGTTCCAGTGCAGCTGAAGGGCCTCACGAATGAATGTCGTCATGTACAGTAAAGAAAAATGGCGGATGGCGATATCGCTGTAAAGGGAAATGGTACAGGCAAAGTACAACCGTATCGATGCAGGCGGTGAATGCAGATGAATCGTGAGTCGAACAGACTGTCGCCATGAAAGCCCAGCCCATTATAGGGAGAGGGGACCGTTACCCCATCTTGATATGGATGCTGATTCATTGTTATGTTATGAATCTTCTCATTGCCATGTCAAAAATAAACAATACATGAAATGAGTTGCCGTTACAAAGAAAGAAAGAAGACCAGTAGCAGGCCGCGATGCCCCAGTCGCGGGTCACGGGCCAAAGGAAAGTCTTAAAGACGATTCATACATTGAAGGAGGCGTCAGGACCGTAGTGCAAGAGGCCTTGTTGGAGGAGGAGCCTGTGGAGATCGTGACGGTCCGCTGGAGGATCCCGAGCCGAGAGCCAATGATGCAGAAGATAGACGGATCTGAGATATTCCCGGAATAGCGATCGACGACCGGGAGATCACAACTGGGGACTGTGGCCGTAAGTCGAGGAAGTCGGGGGAGTTGAAAAGGCGAGTATGGAGTAGCAAAGACAGTCTCGGGTGAACTGGCCAAGGTGGAACAGAAGGCTCCAAGCAGAAGAGAAGGTGAAAGCAGCACTGGAGAACGTGGACGGTCACTGCGAGCAGGTGGTCCATCCTTTGTAGCAATGAAGTCGGATGGATCCGGGAAACAGCAGTCAACGGGCGCATGGCGCGTGTCGCATGAAACTGGAGCCGGGTTGGATTTGACGACGACTGGGTCCCAAAATCGTTGAAACCGGACCGGCAGAATGGAGGCAGCTGGATCACGCAGTGGTAAACTTGCCCGTGCAAAGGTAACGGTTCCTATCGAAGGCGGGCTCAACGAGAGGTTAGCTTGGTCCACCGTTGGTGAGCGCAAGGACGGTTCATGATGGTCCCTTGTAGAAGTGGCCGTGTAGGTTGCAGGTAAACGGGTGCCTCAAGAAGGTGAAAAGGCATAAGTGTTGAAGAGGTTGCGGTGGAACGAATCGGATCAAATGGGTTACAAGAAAGACTGGTGCCCAGTGCATCTGGAGGAGCCGCCTGAGAAATTCTTGGTGGTCGAGGAGCTTGTGTCATGGTCGAAGCGGTGCTGGAAGTAGCAGAGCTAGGCACCCAGCCACTAGGTAGGTCAAGACGAGAAGTAGTGGAAGGAGATGAGGTGACCAGGCCCAGGAAAAGTGGGGGGGGGGGGGCAAGCGCAGAAGAAGATGCAGACCGTAGGCTAGGGTTAGAAGACGAATTCACTGTGGCGATCATCACCGGCGAGTCCATAGACCGAATTCGTGAATAGATAAGAATTCCAGGTGGTAAACGGGTGCACAAGCACCAATAGTCCGGAGAATGTGGAATGAACAGCCAAAATGAGCCAAATAGGGCGTAGAGAGCCAAAATGAACAACCATCTACCATAGAGTCCCTAGGAAGAAAGACGAAGCATGGTCCAACTCAGATGCTTTTATAGGAGGCCTACGCTGTTCATCCGCAAAATGTTGAGCTACGAGCCCGACAGGGAAGCCTACAAGTTTCGCTAGGGACATGAACCTCAAGGGGAGGATGTGCTATAAAAAAAAAAAAACAGGTAAAACGAATGAATATGCGTGCCCTATCACATTACTATCTGCGCTTGAGGCCGCTAGCCCTTTTTCATTGCTACCGTCTCAAAAATGAACATGCGCCCCGTTTTTCACTGATACCATGAACTCGTGAAGAGAATGAACGTGCGTGTCCTATCGCATTAATTAGCTGCGCTTGGACTAGTTGTCACAATGACTGCTTTCCCCATCTCCCGTACATCACCCACAGTTGGCGCAATCTTACAGTAATCTTACCTGTCACCTCACAGTGCAGCCAGAAAGCCCCTAGCCTTCTTTAGTGGAATATCCTCAAATGAATGGGTGCGGCAACGACAAAATATAATAAATGGTGCAGATCCGCCTTCTTGATTGGTTCTCTATTTAAAAATGGCTTCTTTTGGCAATGAAGGGAACCTGAAACAGAAAAAAGAAAAGAGTTGCTTTATTACTAATCTGACATCATCTGGTCCTGCAGCGAATCCACAGCTTCCATTGCCCATCTTCAGGGTTAATGCCAGCCATTTTAATCCAGGATTAGTAAGCGCGACCCGCAAATTGGTTGTTTACGAGCCATGCCGAAACGTTGGTCAGCCACACTAAATCCCGCTTATCTGGTCAGTTTATGATTGTGCCGCGGGTTATTACTGGCGTTAGTCAACATGAAAACGAAATTACTAGGAGTCAATATTTCATTTTGGAGCGAGCAGTGAAGTGCACTCCCGAGGAGCATTGTCGAAGAATTTTTATTATTGCACTCTTGTAATCAACGAGTAACCATTTCTTTCAAACTGGTAAAAATCTGATACTTTCATAAATACTACCTACGTTCTAAAAAACAATCCTCTGGTGACAGACTGTCTATCTAGTGTTTCGCACGAAATGAGACTTTTCTCGGTTGCCGTCACGGTCTCGCCTTGTCTAAAAATTTCAGAAGAAACAAGACCGAAACAGGCACAATCGATGACGAGTCCGAACCAATGAGAACGAGACGAGTTCATACCCTTCCACACTTAAGTTTTTATAAAAGCAGAACTATGTAGCTAAACATACCTGGCCTCTGTAGTTGCAATGAATCCTGCTCCACTCACATTGTTTCCTATTGGCCTTATAGGCATGAACGACGAACGAACACGATTGGAGAATGCAATACAATGGTAAAATAAAGGAAAATTTGTTGACTCCCCCCCCCCCCCGTCATCCAACAAAGAATAATTACCCTTTTTTTTTTTACATTATAAAACTTCGTGTTAAAGCATACTAGCTGCTCCTGGTGATCCAGTAGGAAACCATATTGTGATACTGACTCCTTTGTTATCACATAGATGTTTGTTTATGTTAGTACCCAGAGGTTCATTGGCCATAGTTTTCTTTGAACAATACGTGTCGTAACATTAGTTTGTTATTGATTGTTACTGCTAATCGACATTACCATTCACGATGCCGGTCGCTCACCAATTTTCATTGCTACCGTGCAGAGAACGAACATACTGTTCCTTTTCCACTGTAGCTGCATATAGAATGAACATGCTCGTCCTTTTTCATTTCTACATTCTAGGAAACCCTGGTGAGTTTTGAGGTCTTTGGGGGTGTTTTCTAGTTATTACTAACACGCTCTCCAAAAAAGGAGTTTTGAGGCACCCTGATCACCGTAACAGTGTTACGAAAGTTACTTATTGTGTTTTCAAGTAACCAGGGATGCTTGGAAACTACATTCTGGGAGGGCACTGTAGTGACTACCTGAAAACACCCTCAAAGATCTCAAACCTTATTTTTTCTTAAGTGTACCATGCAAAAAATAACACATTTTGACACAGTGAAAAGAATGAACACTCTCACTTTGCTGCATTAATTTACTGCGTTTAGACTGCCTTTCCCAGTCACTGACCCTCGACTATACTCTGGCCTAAGCGAAATTTTTATACAGATACAGGAGTTGCTGAACCATCCCGATTCACTTATCAAACTAAAAGTGAAACCAACCAAACCCCAACCCCCAAACGGGGAAAGCCAAGACAACTAGCTATTATTCGTGACAAAGTTGTAAAAACTACCGACACTAGTCTCATTTTGTCGAGATGAACTGACACCAAACCTATAGTCTTGCGCGTTCGATAAGAGACTGGACTGAGATCACCCCGAAGAAAACCAAGATGAGGTAAGACTGAAGGCAGTCTCTTACTGTCTGAAACACAATGTCCAACTAAACTTAACGGAATATTCCTCCCAATTAGCTTTCCTGTACGGCTTAGTTCAAACGTGTGGAAATGTTGCAAAGGTACATTAATTTTTCTTATTTTCTCCTCGTAAGAAATGATTTTGCCACATTCACTGTAATTTATGTAAATGTTGCAAAAGTTATTTCTCGCAGTATGCTCGAATAGTGGTGAGAAGGTATGTCCTTTTAATGACGCCATCAAAACAACTCTATTTTTACAACTATTTTGTTTTAAAGTTGTTAAATATTTAGTGGTCACGCCTTTAAGTGCATGCCAATGGAATGAACCCACACATAGGGCGCGTTCGATAACTACCAATCCAAACTCATCCATCTGGAAGCAGTTTGGTACCGTTAACACACAGAATGCCCAAGAGCAAACTCCGCTCTGCCTCCAGACTGGTTGAGTTTGGCTTGAGGTTTTCGAAGGCCCTAATGGACAGGTGGGTGGTTTGGGCAATCTGCAGCACCAGAAGACTAGTGCTGCGCCTTTTCAGTACCTAACTGCTTACGTCACAGGACGGCCTGCAATATATAGCCTCTGGGGTGGAACCTAAGGCGCCACCTACGTAGCAGTTAATGAATCTACTATATGCAATGGGTGGTTAGTACAAACTGCGTACACTACCCTTACCCCCTCCCCCCCCCCCCTACCTTACACAAGAGAAGATTGAGGAAACATTTTCAAGCTATATCATTCAAAATCCAGACTACGTGCAATTTTCCTCCTCAGGTTAATAACAACTGCAAACCCACACACATTATTTGTCACCCGTATAAAATCCACACAAATTAATATCCACACAGATATCCCCTCGTGGAAAAATCAAAATTGCACAGTTCAGATACGACAGAGCAAAATATTTTCAAGACAGGGGCAGAGAAATAACACACGAAAAATCCTACGTCATAAGTGAAGGAATCATCTACCCAACCCAACTCAATTCGTTGGAAAGGTTGGCCATTTGTAATGGCCTACGCCGTGAAGTATCCCGATGTAGCAACTTGTTTGGTCCAGTCTGCAAACAGCAATCCCGAGGACCACGTTTTAAGAGAAACGCTAGCGGGCGTGGTTTGGGGAAGGCCGATTTGTGGTAGTCAACAGGTTGAATTAAATTTATCCACATGTTTATATGTAATGGCTCTTATTCACAAGCGCAACAGCGATTTGCCGATATAAAAATTGCTCGGTTTATTAGTTAAGTGAACAAAATGCTGTCGGTAACGGATGTTCAGTTGCTGTTTTTGAGTTAAGTGTAAAATTTTAGAAAACAGTGTCACGGAGATTTCATGAATCAATAGTTTTTTTTTTACTATTACTTTTATGGGAAATGTAACATTAAAAAAAATCTACTGATTCATGAAATCTCCGTGACAATGTTATTTAAATTTTACACTTCCAGGTTTGCATATTTTTCTGCCACGAAGTTACCTTAAACTCATGTTTGGTTATTTGGGAGAAATAACTGTTTTTCTTGCAGTAAGACAGTACAGTAGCAATCATATGAACAAAATTGTCAAAAATTTCCCTATTCACCGCTTTCACAGTGTCATTAAATTTAAAGGGCAATTGCATAGATTTTTGCTTTTATATCTTACCTTTGTGTCACATACACAAAACTTGGACACAAAAGAGCAATGGGAACACGATACAAACATTCGATACAACAATTAATGCACCACCACAAAACGCTTCGATTGACGCCATTTTTTTTTTTAAAGCTCGGATTGGAACGTGCTGAAATATTATTGGCAACTGCAGGAGCTACTAGCAAACGCCACCACTGAGCTGGCTATGATTGAGCTACCTCAGTTGACTCCGAGTTCGAATTAGAATAATTTCTGCACGATCCAAGCTAAAGATGGAGGCGATCAAAGAGTCTTAGTCTATAGTGATGCAGTAATGAAACTGATGTATCGAAACAGTGTTGCTAGATGCCTGAAAGGATTTGTCCCCACATCACGGTACTGCCTCCCCCATTAAAACATTTTCTCATAAAAATAATCACGAAACTGAATACAAATTAATAAACAAAAGCGTATCGTTAAAAGTTAAAAGTAAGGGTCTAAAAGTCAAAACCTGTAAGGAACACGGACAAGTTTTGACTGTAAGGGTCTAGGTGTCAAATTTGGCCAGTAAGACGCTGCTAAGCATTAGACCCTTACTACCCGGTTTTTGAGGAACAGCTGTCCGAGATTGTCCTAAAAACACCCATGTGATGACCAGGGTTAGTGGGGGTGTGGGTTTCCTACTTTGCTTTAGGTTGACATTTTTTTCCGGTTTGGTAACATGGCAGCGATTCCAAGCGAGACAACCTGCTACAAGCGTAAGTGTGTACACCCATTCTGTCCGAGTTACTAAGTCATTAATAAATAGACATAAATCGCTGGAAATAATATTAAGGAAAATTGGAAATTAGCCAACAGCGAAAATCATACACTAGAAAGAACGTAGTTCGGTAAGCCACCTTTATGCACTTACGTTTCATCGGAGTGCAAGGGAGAGATTAAGGTGCTATGCAAGTGATCTGGGGGCGAACTGGGTAGCCGGTTCGAATCCAGATCATGCTACTCCGATGAAACGTAAGTGTATAAAGGTGGCTAATTGAACTACGTTATTTCTAGTGTATGATTTTCGCTGTTGGCTAATTTCCAATTTTTCTTACTAAGTCATTAACATGATCACCGGGTAGTAAGGGTCAAATGCTTAGCAGCGTCTTACTGGCCAAATTTGACACCTAGACCCTTACAGTTAAAACTTGTCCGTGTTCCTTACAGGTTTTGACTTTTAGACCCTTACTTTTAACTTTTAACGATACGTTTTTGTTTATTAATCCGTGTTACTTTGAGAATTGTATAATAAATAGGTGTGGTGGTAGATGAGGGGTGGGTTATGTGTGACACCTTCATAATTAATTTGTTGTTTGTTTTGTTGCGCCGCCTTTAAGCTCGGTAAATAGCTATGGCCCTTACTAACCTGGCTATCGCTAGTGTTAACAATAGAAACAAATCCTTTAATCTTCAGTCTGTCATGCAGCTGGCGTTTGCTAAATGGCATTGCTGCATAATAACAATGTTTAAAACAATGTAAAACAATCAATCTGGTCGTTTAGAGATTCGTAACCCCTGAACCACTTGACCAATTAGAAAAGGCCTTATGGAAAGAGCACATCTACGGAGCAATACCTGTAAAATGAGCTAAGAACCAGCTTTACAGGACAAATAGTTTGACCTGTAGAGAGGACAGACGAAAGGTACATCCCCAGAACAAGACCAAGACCAAGAACAAGACCAAGAACAAGAAGTTGTCTATTTGGCCCCTCTCTGTATCTCTGGTTTGGCGGGATTGAATTTCATAATTTTTGGACTGTAGACAGGCCTTGACTAGTCAAGGCTCGATTTCAAATATGGTTTAAAATTTTTTAATTTTGACGGAGTTATAAGCTCTCAAAGTTGAAAGTTTAACACAGAGATCGTAGGTCGACCCTTACTAACACTATCGCCAGTGTTAATAAAAAAAAATTGCAATAGCTCCATTGTTACATGAACATTATGGTCCTAAAGGCGAAACTGAAAGAGAAACTTATGAAAGTGAAACTTGGTTTTCTGAATTGCAATATTACACAAAAACTGCAAATCGGGTTGATAAAAAAAAAATCACCATAACAACAGCTAATTATCTTCTGCGCAGTGCTAAAGAAACAAAACCTACAGGTTACTGCTTTAAAAAAGTCGATACAATAATCGGTCCTGGTCAAGTCGCACCATTATTTTACCTACACATCCACGACAACTGGCACATCACCAGCTAAAGTCCCCCCCCCCCCCCCCGGTCCTGTGACGGTGCTGCTGGTACCAACTTGTTGATGACGTCATACAAGAATTCCTTAGCTTAGAGTAATGACTAACGAATGATAACTGAGCAACACTGAAGTAGAACCAATAAATTCCGCCACCCAAGAATTATCCTCAAATTTGTTCACCCTCGTTTTTCCCCCCAGGTATTTCCATCACCGTTTTTACCCCACATGGTAATCAATGCTTCTATATCTGGGGGGATAACACCCCCAAGGCAACACTGTAACGTGTTCCAACTTCCCACCACGACGTTTGTGTCCAGCTGTATTGTAGGTGATCCAAAAGTAATGCAAGTAAAAACGACCAGTCACCAATTGAATCCAAAGCCCGGAGTTACGAACGACCCAAGAGGAGGGAAAGCCCACCAATTTATTGCCTCCATCTTTACATTTTTTTTTCTTTTGATAAATCTGCAATTCACGTCCCCATTTTTGGCCATAAATTTTCAAGACTTGGTCATTTTCTGCCCTCACTTTTTTCACCCTCAATTTTGCAACCTTGTAATTTTTGGCCCAATTTGGTCTCTACTATTTTTACAAACCAGCCCTATTTCCTCCTTAGATTTTACCTTACCATTATTCACAGACCTGTAATTTTTCGTCCCCAGCTTTTTCACTCCCATTTTTTTTTGCAAACCCCTTATTTTGCTACCAGTTTTGTAGACTTTCTTTTCGCCCCAGTTATTTGCTACCATTCTTCACAAACTTTCTTTCTCTTCCATATTCCCCCTCCCCCCAATTTTTTTAGAACCTGCAATTTTCCACCCTCGCCTCTGTTGCCAGATGAAAGAATTTTACGTAAATGGACGAATTTCTTTCTTAACATCCTAACCTTTTTTTTGTTAGTAGTGTTTACACAAATTCAACGAATGTGCTTATTTAAAAAAAACAATTATCCCCCGATTTTGGGGCAATCCCCCCGCCCCCACTCCAACCCACTTCCCCTTGTAGCTCCAGCCCTTCAGAATCCTAATTAGCCTGGAAGGCCAATGTTTTACACTCCTTTTACACTCTTTAACATTTTCCTTTTTATATTCACATTATTGCATTTTACACTACAACAACGCCTTACGTTACGTTATCGTATTTCACTAGCTATATCGTTCGTTTGGCTCACACTATTGGCGTTGATCCTCACTTCATATATTTTCTGTGATCCCCACAGCATCACAAAATCGATGTACTGATTATTTCGACGCAAACTAATTATAATTGTTGATCACAGTTAAAGTGACCGTTCCCACGAAGGTGAGTCACTTAGGCGCGTTTACGCAACGACTCGCTTTTGCATCCTCGCAGCTAGAATTTAATCGTGACGACCAAGATGCTATTGCCATGGTAACAGCGATATCTGGGTTAGCTAAAACAGACATCGTTTGAGTAAATACTTACAGTCTTATAATCCATGACAGTTTCAAAGAACACCTCCTGACGAAACAATTTTCAAAACCGCTTCTGGACTCAAAATATTGACTGTTTTCGTTGCGAACCAACAGAACTAAAACCGCCGCCATGTTGTAATTGCAGATGATTTCTAGTTTTTAGCTGCGAGAATGCGAAAGCGAGTCGTTGCATAAACGCGCCCTGAGAGAGCAAAGCGAGAAACGCATTGAAGGAAATCGCTTCAGAATCGCGAATGTTTGACAACCTTTTAAAATCTGTAGGTCTGCTTTTTCCCTGCTTCCACTCAGTTGAAGCAAAACCAATTTTACGGTCTATACGTTGCATGAAGCAAAATATTTTGTCCTTGTATTAGAGTTTTTTGGCAATCAAATTTCTTTCTAAGTTTTCTTAAACAGTAACTTTGCCTGATCAAACATTGACGTCTTGACCAGTTTTCAGAGCAGTTTTCGGGGGTCAAAAAAATCAAGTGATAGCAATGAAAATAGGCCTATCCGAAGCGTAATTTAATGATCTTTTATTTCGCCCTACTCTCATCTTGGTTGATGCTTTAGTTCAAGAGGAGTAGAGGTACACGCACACACATTACGCACGCACATTACTGCATTATCACTGTTTTGCTTTAAAATGGTTATCAGATCCAAAGCCCACAAGGGTAAAAAAAAGCATCGGCCAAGTTTTCCCATTCCAAATCGTTTGAGACAATATCACATACAAAATGCCAGCCACTAACTTTCTTCCGATCACTGTCACTCAATCGTAATTCGTAAACCCTTACACGTGTCAGTTAGATGAGGTACAGGAACCGCGGTAGGGACTAGCAACTCTTTGGCAGCCATTTTTTGTTGTGATATCGCTACTTGGAATGGCGAATCGACGAAAATGTTTTTGATGTTGTTTTCTCAGTGATTTGCTGTGGCGACCCTACGGGGGAGGGGAGAAGGGAAGCAATGCCCCTCTGCTTCCTCCCACCCCGTAGATATTATAAAGCGTTATTTTTTTTTTTACGAAATATAGAAACGAACTAGTATGATGTCAGTACGACAGGAATTTCTCTGAGCAGGTTATTTCACTGTAAACTGTAACTTCAAATTAAAGATATTTCTTAGCAAAACCGTCTCTCTCTGAACCGACGTAAACTTAGCAACTGAAATGGAGGTTAATTCGAATATTTCCTTTTTCTTTTTTAAATAAAGATTAAAGATTTAAAAGTAATAAGACTAATTTCACCCAATCTACCGGCAAAGAAGTAAAAATAATAACAGAAAATAGAAGAAAATTTTTTTTTAAATATAGAAACGTTGGTTCATAAAGCAGGACAAACCTAAAATTTGAGTGAATTGCGTATTGTTGCAAGACCCTAGTTGGTGAAAAGAGGAATTACAATTGGGTGTTGTATGGTTGGGGGAGGGGGAGAGTTATAAATTAACTTCTATTAACTTTTACTACTTCGGCTGCCCACTCAAGACACAGTTTTTCACTGTCTTGCCCCCTTCACCGCTACTGGCGATTTGGGGGTTGTTAGTATTTGTGAGCTACAGCCGGTTAAATAAAATCCACCCCAAACAACAACTGGTATAAGAGAATCCGCTAAGTTTCCCAAAAGAGTCGGCCTTTGAAAAGTAGTGATATCATTCGATCAAGGAAAGGCCGCCAAGGTTAATCCTATTAGCCAAGTTAATCGCACCGACTAAAAGTTCGAATGTTATTAGATGAAAACTAGAATATTGCTACCCGCGGTAGCAATCTTCACGTTTTCATTTAACGTCCAAAACATTGTTCGGTGCGACTGACTGGGCTAAAATGGGAAGTTAAAATTTGGTCATTTTCTGGAACCCGGAAATTTTATTTCTTTACTTAATGCGCCAACCTGGTTGAATTTCGCCCCTCCCTCAGCCAAACAGTCGAAATGACAGTAATAATTAGTGAGGCACTGAAGGTAGGTGTAGGCCTGCTTCTGTTTATCAGCTTCGTTGGACCAAACAATCAGGTTTCATGCCTCAGGGAAGATAAGAATTTGCTATTCAACTTTTTCTTTTTTTCTTCCGGCCTTGGCGTTCCGTTAGGTGGAGCGCATGAAGTATTCCCACCCAGCCCTCCCCTCCAAATCAAGGGCTAAAGGCGGGTGTGACAAACGACACAATATATAAAGCAAATCATCATCAGGACACTCTCACTTTCTGTTCAGCCAGCATTTCACAACCATGGCTCTCCATCAGCTCCTGGTAAGTTCATCAAGAAACTGGAATAATGCTTTCAGTATGGTTTTTTTAATCAGATGCAAAATTCAAAAGGATAAAGACGCTACAATATCGCCATACAAAACACAGTAAATGCCAACTCGTTTCTGATTTCAAACGCCGTTGAGAGGAGTAAGTTGGTGGCAGCTATTTTGGCTCTGATATCACTACTTTGAACGTCGAAAACTAAATGGATCTTCACTCTTCTGAGTTTTGGTTCGGTATCACCTTATCTGTCTGTTTGTTTTTTCAGTGGTGTAGCAGTTAGTTTATTTATATTCTAGTAGCCTTTTCTGTTTATTTGTAGTTTCGTTTAGGGTTCGTTAAAATTAATGGCTCATTAAGGGTCTTATCAGGCAACACTGTGCTGTGCTTTAGCAGTTTTTTTTTATGTGTGTTTGTGTGTGACGTCCCATTTTTGGGACCAGTGTTAGTGGCCACATCAGCGACCTTCCAGATACCCACCACATGTTGAGAGGGTGAACCCAATTATTATTATTATAAATACCCTAAAAATACTAGGAGCGGCATGAAGGACTATCCACCATAATTCTACCCTTTGTTCCACCATTTGTACTGGCCCCATTCGACCAGTTTTCGAACTAGTGTCCGTTTTTACTTTTGCGGAAAACTTACGTTAAACATTACGTTGTGTAAGTTTTTAACTATTAAATATGTGTGAATGATATCCCTTGTGCTGCGAATATTTCAAGCCTGTGTCAATTCGAAAGAACTAGGGTTAAAACGAACTTAAAACGAGGAAGGCATTTTGTTTCTCGAGCCAAGGCCTACTGGAGTAGAAATTGCGCGTCTTGACTCGACGCTAATTCTCGCGCATGCCAAGAAGTTAAAGCACTGCTTTGGTAAAATATGATTTCACTTAAGTATGTTAAAATCAACTGGCTTGGCGCCAGGAGCTGACACCTGCTGCTTCTATCCCAGACGGCCTTGTGGAATACAAAGCGAGAGTTACAACAAGGATACTCCAGCGTTCTACGGAAGTGCATGGCATTTATTCACTCCTGCAGAGACATTTCTCATGAATGAAATCGTTGCTATACATCATCTGTCAATTTGTAAACAATCAGCAGCTTTACCAACGAATAACTTTTTTTTTAAATTTATTTCTTTAAATAAATTTCATTAAGTCATCGATTCCTGTCGTCGTTACTGTTCAGCAAATCATAACGAAACGCTTATTTATTTTTAAAGAAGAATTATTAAAACACGTTAAAACGCTACTCACAGGCAAAGTGGCGCCACCATACTGCGGGATGAGTGCGCATCAAGAAAACCCGATTTCGACCAGTAAATTAGTAAACGGAAATTGTCGCTGGCTGGACAACCTATTGGTTGCAGTTTCTGACGTTATATGTTTAGCCGCAGCAAGCGTGGCAGCGCGAGCGAGGCACGTAATTTGGAAAAAAAAATAACCATCATTTTCGTGAACAGCTATATTTCCCCCAATTTGCAGATTTTACGGGGGAAAATTGAACTTTTTTTTGAAAATCATGGTCACAAGTGCCTCACTCCGGCTAAACATGTAACATCAGAAACTGCAACCAAACACTTGTCCGGCAAGCGATAATTTCCGTTTACTAATGTTCTGGTCGAAATCAGGTTTTTTTGTTGCGCTCTCATCTCGCAGTATGACGACGGCGTCACTATGCCTGTGAGTAGCGTTTTAACGTGTTTTAATAATAAATGTTTGACCACGTTTTCGTTATGATTTTCTGAATCGTAACGATGAAAGGAATCGATAGGTAGGAGTCGATAGCGCGAAAAGCAGTTCTTCCAAATAATCACCGAAGTTCATTTAGTAAAGGATGTGTAAACTCTGGGATTCGAACCGGGTAACCTCTGATCGTCACAAGGGTCCAAGATAATATCCAGAATAGATCCCATTGCCACTGAACGACCATGGTAGTCTCTCACACTGCCCAACCTGGATTCCGTCACCAGTCACTGATCAGATTAACTTCTTCATGCAACTAAGGCTGAGCTCTGCCACCACTCAAGCACCACGACCACAACTGGATGTTTTATTGTTTACTCTTAGTTTTTAATGCTGTAAAATTCACGAAGGACGCAAAATGCGACAATCCTACAAAACCAAAATTCCATAGATTAACGAAACCATACGTTTTCGCCATTTAAAACAGTAATAACTGTAAAAATGGTGTCCACACAGTGTCGGGTGAATGATTGGGACGAGAAACTTGGTAGCACGTATTTTGGCTCAGATGTCACGTGAAAGTTTACATGGTGAAAGTTAGTGGGTACCTTTACCCGTTTGGGATTTTGTACGATAATATGTATTGTAATGGTAATTGCCAGGAGCGGCATAAAGGGGCGGCCGTGGGGCTCGACAGAGTGCCGTTGTAATATTACCGCATGTTCCAACTCTCGTTCTGGGTCGCGACCCCGTGCGGCTAATTTTGGAACGACTGGTCTTAATTATTTTTAGGGACAAATAAGTTTGAATGCAACAACAGATAGGTGCGAAAAACTACCAGTCGTGCTATTATTAGTCCATGTATGCGGCACCTCCGCGTGCAACAGCGTTTCACGAGCGTGAAGTGGTGAAGCGGATGGCTTCTTCAAGGCAAGACCGAATGGCGTTTTGCGCCTCCAGACTCGTTCCAGATCACCCATGGAAAATATGATTTGGTAAAAAGTCTGGCATTTTTGAATCAACTGGCCAGGAGACAGGAAACTAAATCCACAGCTTCTCTCCTGTACGAGGACCGTGTGACAAGGAATGAAATATGAAACGATAGTGCTCCTGCTCTCGCATTTTCCATAGATTTTTGGAGGCTGTGTGTGTTGCCTGTGGTCCTTAGCGTGTCGTAAGGGTTTACACACAGACAGCAGAGGCTGTGTGTGTTGCCTGCGGTTGGTGGTGTAAGTGTTTACACACAGGTAACAGCGGCAGTGTGTTTTGCTTGCGGTTCTTGACGTGGCTTAAGTGTTTACACACAGGCGGCGGAGATATAGACGTATGAAGACGTAATACAAGTATTCGTCAATATTTTTTATGTAAATCTCCAATTGGATGAGAACGACCATGAACACGAAGGCAAAGCACAACCATTTCCGCATTCAACGAGTGGAACGAAGGCTAGAGGCACATACCGTTCAAGCGGGAAAGTACCTTTAAGGGTGGGGCTAGGAACGACCGTCACCATCATTTGCTCTATTAATTCACTCTCAATTTGAACGAAATAACGTCTATTGTAAAACGATACTTCTTTATGTTCTGTTATGTGCTCTAAAACGTATCCGCTCTTTGTTTTGAAAGGATGTGTGCGGTCAGTGAGAGAAAGTTGGTGCCGTTTGAGCATTTTTATTCACAAGAAGTCTGCCCACTCATGAATGTCCGCGAAAGAATATGCATTAAGCAATAAATTCACTCTTAATGGTTGATGGTAGTAATTCTTTCCAGTCAAGTGTGCAAGAAAGAAACAAAAAGCGAATATTCTCACTGGTGGTTATGGGCCTTGCTTCAGACACCGTCAATAATCAAGACACGCGCTAGTGTGTAGCCCGCCAAGATAAGGTAGTTTGGCTGTTTTCAGCCATCTGAGGATAAACAACAATGCGACAGAAAAGGCTGAAACTTGTTTGATCGGGAGACTTTGATCGCCTGACAACATAAAAGTCACTGTTAGGGCTCCCATGCACTGGGCGGCCAGTGGTGGCCGCGGCCAAAAAAACATGGCGACGTGCGGCGCGGCCACGTCCGTGTTTCATTGATAATTCTCGATCACGGAGTGAAAAATGAACACGGATCAAGTATGATCACCCTGTGGTCGCCTGCACGCCGCTCGGGATCCCAGTGGTCACCGCAACTGTCTGGCCACTGCGGCCAAGTGCGCGTTGCTACATATACCTTAAGCATCTCATTGGCCACAGCGACTTGGCCGCGCGGCTCGGTCGCCGTGTGCGTTGGGGCCCTTTGTGACACAGCTTAAAATTTTCTTCAAAACGACGTGAATAGCGTTGATATTTTCCGAATTACTTACTGGGTACTAGTTACTAGTAACCCCATTCTTGTATCACGAAAATAAATTCTTCCATGCGGTGAATAAGCTGGTTCTTAGCTCATTTTACAGGTATTGCTCTAGAAATGTGCCGATTTCATAAAGCCTTTTCTAATTGGTCAAGTTGTTTAGAGGTTAGGGACCTCTAAACGATCAAATTGATTGTTTTACATTGTTTTAAACATTGTCATTATGCAACAATGCCAATCAGCAAACGCCAACTGCAAGACGTTGATTGAAGAAAAAGGATTTTGATTTGTGTATAGCTACTTTCGTTTGACAAGCAGCTCCTTGAGGAATGTTTAATGAAAATTAAACACGGACACGGATAAAAATTGGTGATTTTTATTTAAATAATCAAATGTACAATTGAGAAAATTGCATCTGTTTAAGTGCTGTTGTACTTTACGAATCGTATATTTAAAACGTAAAGCACAACAGCACTTAAACAGATGCAATTTTCTCAATTGTACATTTGATTATTTCAATTAATAATCATCCATTTTTATCCGTGTACATTTTAACTAGTAAAGTGAAACTTCAATTATATAACCCTTTTTTTACGGCACACTTGACGCTTTTGTTTGTAATTTTTATGCGTATTTGTATAGTAATTCTTTATTATTACCATATAGTCCCGAAGTTCTATTATTTTTAAAACGTTATTTTTAATATATGTCATTTGTTCTTTTCACCTTCTTTCGCAAACAATGCTCTTACAATACTCGTTTATAATAATAATAATTTCAGCATCTAATTTCTTTTATTTAATTTAGATTACTTTTGCCATATTGGCCGCCATTTGCCCGACATGGGCTCAAGGACAATTTCGTCCACAATTCATAGAAGACGAAGACGAACAATTTCGTCAACGAGATCGGGGTGGCGATAGCCAAAGCAGAAAAGCCCCTGTCAAATTCCAAGGCAATCCAGCCAACATATTCCACAGTCCCACCAAAGAAGACGGTTCTTCGAACTTCGCCTTCCAGACAGCCGACGGTCAGATGCGACAAGAAACTACTGGGGCTGACGGGACGGTCAAAGGATCCTACAGCTACATCGGTCCAGATGGGAAAAAAGTGACCATCAATTACACAGCCGATAAGAACGGATTCAGGGCCTCAGGACCAACTTTGCCCACTCCACCTCCTGCCCTTGCTCCTGTATCCGAAGACCACCAACAAGAAGAAGTTCCTCAACACCAAAAACCCAGATTACCCCAACAAGATTTCCACGATGACGATGAAGACTCTCAGGAAGATTCTCCATCAATTCCCCACCGACCGTTGTCATTTTCTCATCCTCCACAGCAGAGGCCGTTCAGTTTCTCGTCAGGTGGAGCTGGAAATTTCGGCCCTCAAGGACAAGCTCCTCGCGGCGCCCCTCACGGCGCTCCACACGGTGCCCCTCACCATTTCAGCCGCCCACAATTCAGCCCGCCATCTTTCAGCCAGCCAAGGTTCCCGTCGCAGTTCGGTGAAGAAGGAAATCATTTGGGATCCCGAGAAAACACCTTTGGACCTCAAGTCAACCGATTCTCTGGACCTCCAGTTAACCGATTTTCTCCTGAAGACAATCGGTTTTCTGGACCACCACCATTCAGAGGATTTCCTGGCTCTGGCTCCTCTTTCCGCCCCCAACAATTTGGGTCTTTCTAATGGTCTTGCCCTTTTGAAACTCTTTGGGTTAATATTGCACGAATTGTTGTTTTGTTTTGTCGTTCAAAAAGAAGGTAAACTCCACATTTTCTTCCGTGGAGAAACAAATGCGTGAAAGTGTGAGAAATCTTGACGTGTGTTTATTTGACTTAAAAGAGTATCCCACACCCCTTAAATCTTTCACATTTCGGTTATTAAATGGTGTAATTTTAATTTAGAATCGTGTTCAGATTTTACCCATTTCTTCCAAACCAGCTTCGGGACTAAAAAAAGCTAAACAAAAAACAAAAAAACAAAAAAAACAAAAAAAATAAACTCCACGGCACAACTTGATCTTTTCTTCGTGCGTTTGAAACTTTTTTTTTATATATTTATATTTTCTGTAAGGGATAATACTTAGTAAAAAATTTGAAAATGAGTGGCCCCAACTATGGAAAAATTGAACAACGGGAAAACCTTTTTTTTTTTTTTTGGAAAGTACACTAAAAAATTATAACAGCAAAACTGTTTGTTTTACAAAATCTAAAAAAACTTTTTTTTTTTTCGTTTACATTCAGCACACACAAATCTGGAAAAATTTCGCTGGTAATTTGCTGAAAAGGAGTTCAACGCGGAGTGCTACAACGCATAAATTATAGATTTCATGAAAGCACGAGTGGTATTAGGATTGAGAATTTTTTTCTGCAAAACTATTCTCCGAAATAATTTCGATTTACGGTTTTGATTTTTTTTACCATATTATTTCGATATTTAGTTTTACTATGTTTTTCTCTATTTGGCATATCGATAATAACCCCCCCCCCCCGGCATTTCGTCATCCAACCCGTAATTTCGTTTGCTTCAGCGTTGGTAGTTAGGCCTAAACCTCATCTTTATGCCGCTAATAAATGAAGTTAAAACGTAAAACTCTGAATCCTGACGAGAAACACTCCGTAAAAGTCCGAAGATTCACGAAGGTGAGGTCATTGCCTTTATAATTATGAGCGATTCCTCTAAGTGACATATACTGCATAGATCAGTGGTTTGTTTGTTGATGACCATTCAGCGACGAGTAAAGCTTTGATTTATATAATTAACGAATAGAAAGGTTTTGAAATTTGCCACCGGCGAATTTAAATTTCGTTTCTTTTTTAAGTTGCAACCAAAGATTTTACGCAACAATGGCTTGAACAATCAAGACTGGTCCTTAAATTTATTGTAAAAGCCTGGACGAACTAAAAACTGAACTGTAACGAAGGACAAAATAAAGAACATTAACGTTGCCGTGGATTGCGTAAGAATAAAGGGATGCACGTTAGACGATGGTTACGCAACAATACGAGCTAATGGGTTTTTTTGTTAATAACCCCCCCCCAAAAAATGCTTCGCGTTCTGCTGTTTTAGTAACAGCGACCTTCGGGGGTTTCTGCATGACTAAATGTGAACGAAATCTTGAAAAATTAAGGGGAAGTTGCAGGGATAAACAAAACAACTGAAGGGGATGCGCTGATTGAGTGAGCGAAGCGAACGAAATCAGCGATTGTTAGTCAGTGTGTGGAAAAACGAGATTGAAGCATCCTAAGCAGACGGTGTAACCTTATGTACGTTCACAGTCCTATGAAAGTTGTGATATCCACCCAAAACCAAAACTGGTAGAAAACTCGCCAAGTTTCCAAAAACGGTCGGCCTTTGAAGGTAGTGATATCATTCCACCAGGGAAATGCCGCCAAGGTTAATCCTATTAGCCAAGTTAATCGCACCGAATAATACTTTGGGCGTTAAATGAAAACTTGAAGATTGCTACCGCTAGTAGCAATCTTCTAGTTTTCATTTAACTTTCGAACTATTAGTATGTGCGATTAACTTGGCTAATAGGATTAACCTTGGCGGCCTTTCCCTTGTGGAATGATATCACTACCTTCAAAGGCCGACCGTTTTTGGAAACTTGGCGGGTTTTTCTACCAGTTTTGGTTTTGGGTGGATATAATTAACGAATAGAAAGGTATGTTCTTTTCAGTCTAAGTTGAGCATGGTGTGTGTTTTGTGGAAAGAAAAAAATCTGATGCAATGCAAACAAATGGAGTTGGGAAAAAAATAGTGAAGCACTCTTTCAATAGTGAAGCACGCTTGACGCACCACAAACGTGTGAAGCACTTGGCGCAACGCACATGACGAGATAAAAACACACTGGCATATTTCAGGACAAAAAACCACACACGTCCCACTTCCTAACAAAAATGAAAAAGTTGAAAACATGGTGGTGTGACGTCTACGGAGTTGACAGTAGTAGTTTACTGCTGCTGTCAACTCTGTAGTTATGACACCACCATGTTTTTAACTTTTTTATTTTGCTTTGGATAATGAGACATGTGTCCTGTGCATTGTTTAAAACGTTTAAGTCTTCACGCACATCGATTCCTCTTTTTACACATTTGATATGTGGTTAATATTACATCAAGCTTTACGGATTTAAAAAAAATGGTCTGAATCGAGCCATTCTGAAAACGTGCTTTAATTTTAACAAGAATGGGGTGGGTTTATACCTAACTGATCGTTCACCCGTGTTTTGACAGAGCCCACCGAAACTTTTTGGGAAGTCAGACTCGTGTTCCCATTTCTGTGAATGACAATGCCGCAATTAAGGGGGGGGGGGGGGGGGCAAGGCACCCGGGTCCAGGAGGCAATGGGGCCCAAAATTTAAAGCAGTGGGCCAAATTTTTACATAATACTAGTATAAAAGAAGCCAAAAAACCATGAAACCAAAATAGTTTAGTTTGAGAACCCTACATTTTACCCTCGTACCACCTTTGAAAAAGGCTAGCTGCGGCACTGGCTGAATGGTTCGTCATTTCGATCAGATAGAACGCCACTCATTCGACATTAACTGTTATCTCTTACCATTTTGTTAAATATTATACCGGTATTGGTAAAGAGGTTTTTCACGCAGTAAAGGAAAGAACGAAGGAACAAAATTAACAGCTAATTATTAGTAACGGACAGAAAGCACAATGAGACCACATCATCAACTGCTAAAAAATAACAAGTGAGCAGCAATGAATTCAGGTTGTTATGATGAATCCAAATACAAAGACCTGGATTCTATTTCGGATTCACGACAACCAGTGAAACTTCTCATCGTTAGTGCTGCTCACTTGTCAACCAAAGAAGTTCACAGTTTTGGCTCCATTGCACTCTTCGTCATTTAACAGAGTTCGCACAAGGTCTTTGAAGTTCTTGAAAGTTTTTTGAATTTTACATCAAGGCCTAGAATTCCTTGAAATTGTTAGTGTCCTTGAAAGCCATAGAATTTAATTTGTTGGTTGTAATTTAAAATGATGCCCTAAATAGCTTTGAGCAAGATAAAGACAAACGTGCAATTTGAATTTTTTGTGTGACTTTTCTTTGTTTTGGTTTTTTTTTCCATGCACGATTAACATTTTAGTGTTGGGTGAAATGCTGTTGGTGCTTCATCGGTAAAACTAGGCCCTATTTCAAGATGAACAGCCTTATTTGAGTTAATTTGTTGATTAGGCCGAATAAAAAATTGCCATTGTCTTGGAAAAGGTAATGAAAAATTATGATAGTTGCGATAAACTGCTTGAAAGTGTTTAAATTCTTTTTGAGAGATCTTGTGCGCACCCTATTTTAAGTTATGGAGTTGATTTCACATTTGAGTATGTTCGTCTTTTGTCTGGGCTGGTTTTGAAAAAGTGGGTAAAATCCCTAAACTTTAATCTCATAGTTTAACGCCATTTTGCGATGGAGACGTGCAAACCCCACGGATTTTGGAATCCCTTAAATTTAAAAGTAGGCCTATTTCATACGTACTGTTAGCTGTATTCGGGAGTGGATTACCTTTATATCTGTGACTTTCTCAAATATTTTCTGTCCCGGTTATCTTCCGAATACTATATTTTACATTCACTCTTTCAACCCAGCTTCACATTATTCCCCCCCCCAACCCCCACCCCGAATCCCATACCAAAATAAGTGAACAAGTGAACACAAGTATTATTGTGAATTGGTTCAAGACCGCTAAAGTGTTGCATATTCGATTATTTAGTTTTCATGGTAAATACAACGAAGAGGCATAATTCTCTTCACACTAAATTTAGTGAGTGATATTATTGTTTACATAGAAATCCGGAGTGACACAAACAACAGAGAAACGGTGACTGTATATGCTGAAAATATTGTAATAAATTATTTTGTTTAAACCCTTGTTTTATATTTTTCGCCCTCTAGTGTCCATTTCATTCCTTTGTTATACCCTTCAAAAACCTTCAAACCTTCAAAAAATAAGGGGAACCTCCAAATCTGGAACCTTCAAAA
>JAHWFP010100958.1:0-11803 GCA_023313725.1 Lithobius niger | reverse complement strand
CCCCCCCCCCTCTATTTCTATTCCCTGAAAAACAAAATTACTGAGTGCTCCACTGATAATTAATACAGCTCATAATCCTCCAATTTAAGCTACCTTAACTATGCGCAATGGCTGTTTGCCGTGACGTCACCATGAGTTAACCAATGACGAACGAGAACAACGGCTGTTTGGCCGTCTGATTGAACTAGCCCAGTCACGTGATATGCTCGTCACAGCAAACAGCCATGGCGTGTGGTATAACCAATCCAACCCACACTCAGAGTGTAACCTGCCATTCTTTATTTAGCGTTTGAAGAGACCTTTAGAGCACATTTATCAAATTAACACTGCTGGATATAGAGTACTGCTAAATAGGTTTGATTTGATGACGTAATCAGCACGAAGCTTCTGATTGGTTCCCTACGTCGCCCGAAGCAACCAAACGGCCTCAGCCAACAGAAAATTGATACGTGAGCATTACAGGAAAGCCAACCGTGCAGTACTCTAGCTAGCGGACAGTTACGTAAATTGGCATTAGTAAATTAGTTAGAGTAAGGTTTGACTTCGGCAAGCCTTACAGTAATTATGTCAAAAATACATTTACTTAATAATCTAAACACAACCAAACAAAGCCATTAACCTTTCTTTCCATTATCCTCGCCTTTCCATGATCCTCTCTTTGTTTAGACGTAAACAGTTTTGAAAGTTAGAATCTACTGGTCATCTAGCCTACTTCTGTGCTATAATTTACGTAATAAAAGCTAGATGGGTTTTTGGACGTTGTATTTTTAGTGTTGTGGTGTTGTAGTTATTGTACTGTGTAGTTATTTTGGGGCGCACGGCTTTGGCCCAGGGCCCCGTGATAAAATCAATCAATCATTGTTGACTATACTACTACTATTCCAAGGTCTTTGCTGTTGCCTACTGTACATTACACTTAATTTAATAGGGTTAGGGTAACTTGGGGCCTAAAATTGATGGAATTGTTCATTTTCTGTGAAAGCATGAAATTTGGGGAAAAAATAGATAGGAATCACAACTTCAGACTTCTACAACGGCCAGATTCGATGTCATTCGGCTCAAGGTCATTGTAATTAAGATATTTGGCCGTTTATTTTGAGCATTCACCCTTTTAGCACACCACGTTTTCCTTTCTTGTGGCGCCGATGGAATCCGTTGATGCCGCCATTTTCCTATCCCATGCCCCAGCATGCAACAACTAAGCGTCCGAGCGTCGCTTGGCGCTCACCGATCAAAGTCCAGTAGAGTAGATAGATATTCGCGTGCGTTGGCCCACCTGCTCTACAATTGTAAATGCTCGCGCTTAAGCGTTGAGCATGGGAAAAACTCGTGTTTCACCACACGTGTAGAGTAGGCAGCGCCGAGAGTCACGCGTACGCGTCGAAATCCATATTATAAATGGGGCCTAACACACGCTGTCAAGATTTTTTAAAACTTATTTCTAACTAACTAAAAAAACTTTGAAGAATAAAAAATAATAATCAACTAAAGAACGGCGTTTGTTGAATTATAACAATGTCTTTGTGTGGCTTTCGTTTGTTTCCAACATTTTTTTTTCGTAATCAATGTCTTTATTAGATTTTATTTAGCGGTTAACCGCGGGTAAACCGCGTTTGGGTCGGGTTTTATTATAGCACACATTTGCGGTTTCGGGTCGGTTCGGTTATCAGTTCAAACATCGCGGTTCCCTGCGGGTCGGTTCCAGTTTCTTTAAATGCGGGCAATTTCGGTTCCCCAAAATTGGACCCGCGCCCACCTCTAGATTGGACTGGATCGTCGCCAACCAATAATCAACAACATTAACAATTGGCACCAAAAAATTTGTTTCTATTTGACTGGAGCCCGTGCATTGGGCTATCGGCCCCATTATCCAAAACTGTCACAGACCACGTGACAACTCTGTCCTAAAATTTTGTCACGGCCCCTAACAAAAAAAAAATGTGTCGTCGACACTTCCTCATTTCCTTATACTACCACCCTCCCCCCTTTGTTGAAAAAAAAAAAAAAAAATCCCCCATTCGTTCTTCCCCTTCCCCACAAGATCACTATTTCAATTCGCATTATGTCTTTGCTTCTAATGCCATAAAATTCGAGTTTTTTTTTTTAGAGCGCCTTGTTTTTATTTGTATTTACATTTAATTTCGTACTTAACTTTATTGCATAACGTTGTTTTTACCTTCGGATATTAAAAAAGAAAAAAGCAGGGTGTTTTCTAGGGAGAGGCAGTTTCTTGATTTCGGGGCGCAACTGGCAACACTGCTCACTTGGTAGTCAGGATCGCCACGCCACGGTCAGGATTAAGCTTATCTCAGGTGGCCTTCCACAATATTCCGATTGCGTTCAAAAATGGGTTTCAGATTGCGTCCGGGTCGCCCCACAATGGCTGCCGCCAACCTCCGTAAGGCGCTTTTTCGTTCGCCCGTCGAACAGGAGGCTAATAATGCAGGTAATTTAAATCTGACGTGTTTCTGGAGGCTTTAACTAACGTAAATAGGCTTTCAGATGTCATAAAAATCATTCGTCAATGCTTGAGGACATCGGGAAATAAGAATATCTACATCTTAAGACGGGAAGTCCTTGGCCTCTTGATTATTTTCGTACGTTGAGACATGGAGGTCGAGACGAGACGACGTCTTTAACGGTTAACCTAATTTGGAGGGGAGCGACGGGGGGCGGGGGCAATCTTTTTTTAGTGTTGGCACGATGCTAGCACTTGCCTGGAGGAAATCATAGATTTGTTGGTTTTTTTTTTGTTTACGTTATTTCATAGACTTATTGGAACATGTCTATCCGACTTCAGAAATATCGTGGTGATCATTATTTGGTTTTTTTTTGGGGGGCCGCGCCCCCTGTGTCTTTGATCCCGGTGACGGGTACCAGGTTTGATAGGCTACGATCCCGGTGAATTTGTTGGAAACTAGGTCTTAACCTTGTTAAAATGAACATTATTAGCCTGACCGCACAATACTTAACCTATCCTAATCGATTCTAAACTTAAGTTTTCTTAAAAAAAACTATGCATTTTGTGTGTTGCCGGGATCTATATTCACTGAGCTGCGGTCCCGGCAATGCATTCAATATGGGGTCGACACACTTTCGGACCAACCGGGACTAAAGACACTGCTTTTGTTTTGTGGGGGCTTTACCATGAAGCCCCAAGCATGGCCAACTTTCTGGCTTCTCGGGGACTTCTAGGCCCACCTATTCAAGCCTAACGACTGAAGACTAGGGCCTGAGCTATCTCTCTTATCAAAGAAGAATCCTAATACGCCGGTTGGTGGGGTGGGACCTGTATGGAACAATGCCCCGTTAGGGATAGAAAAGACTTCAAAACAGATGGTGAGACAGTTGGGAAGCGTACAGAAGTTGCCCCCCCCCCCCCTTCCACAAATAAAAAAAAACACTGGCAGCTATTTGTGCACGTGTGTGCAACTGGTTGTAAACTAGCACTTTAGTCGCATGCTTATTGAAAAGCGTATAAAGAGGTTGAGTCGGACGTTTAGATATTTAAGAATCGCGCTCTATAATTATCATTTTATCAATTACCGCTGTTAATTTATGGACGTTTTCGTAGAAAAATATTTGCAATTGTGTCTACACAGTATGAGCATCTCTGATTTAAAATTGCTCTATCACCGATTGAAAATCTACGAAAATACATGGGCACCATCTAGCGACAGTGATATTGTTAACCTTTACAGCTTGCTCCAAGATGCGCGAGGACGTACTAAATTTTCACACAATAATTAAAGATGCTCGTGGCTTGTTTGTTTCATTAAAATAAGTGCTGTTGTGCAGTCCACCTCTTGAAATCAAGCTCAAGTTCAAAATCGAACAAATACAAACGATTTGCGAATTTTCGACTGGCTGCAACTGATTAAAGGTGACAAATTAGTCCTCCTGTCGTCATGAGGCCACCATAAGTCATTGTAGCCTCCAGATTGTAGAAAATTCACAAATTATTTGTATTTGTTTGATATTGAATTGGAGCGTGTTTTTAAGTGGTGGAGTTTGTTGAACATTCAAAGTAAATTTATGGTTCGTTTTTTCAGCGTTGTGCATTCCTTCACCTGATGCAAGCATGCGTTAGATGTTGCTAGATTCTGCAGACTTTCCATCGGTGTGCAGCTGAAATCGAAACAATTATTTAACTGAAAATACCGGCGGTATTTATAATATTAACATATGTAATGCCTATTCCCATATGTTAATATGATTAATTAATTAAATGCTTAATAAAAAAAATGAAAGTCACTACAAAATTTAAGTAAAGGATTAATAAAAAAGTGGTAAAGTAGTACGTAGTGTTGGGTGGTATCAGGGATTTTTCAGCCGGTGCCGGTACCGGTACCAAGCTTAGTACCCCGGTACTCGGTTTTGTCCGGTACTTAAAAATGTGGCAGTATCTGGTATTACAGTCCTGTGGTGCCAAAACTCGATTTTTAAATAATAACAAATTGTTATTGAAAAATGTGTTTTGTTAACCAGGAACAAAATTTATTGATCCCCCCTCCCCGATTTAAACTTTTATTGTTTCACATATTGGATGAAAAACCCAGTTGGCAGTTAGCAAAGTTGGCTCTACTTTTGTGCATTGTTTAAAGTTCCAACTTTACCATTGTTGATCTGTAACTGATACTTTGAGCCGTATATGGAAAATCTTCCGTAACCTGGTAACGTGGTTACCAGGACGGTTGAGGGACCAGAGGGGGGACAGTCAAGGGAGAAAATTAGACATTAAAATGGTAACTACAGTATGAAGCTGGGCCGCTTTGGGCAGGTTACCAGGACGCTTCAAGTTGGTTACCGGGACGCCATGGAACATTTTCCACACAAGCTTTGAGCCCTACAACATTCCCCTACAACAGCCCTATAAAAAGCTCAAAGTAAAAAAAAAAAAAGGTTGGTTACATGGGATATAAATGAATAAGTAAAACTTTGCGAAATGTTTTTTAAATATTAATTTCTTTGAGCCTAAAATCGGCCGAAGCAAATTGTGTGGTTGAACCGGCTCAATTTTAAACACTACCAGACTTGTTAAACTCCGTCACAAGTCACCTGTCAATACACACATTTCGTGCTCACCCCCCCCCCCCCCCAGAACGATAAACTGTAACAAATATATTCTAAGATTCAAGCTTTCATCTGGGTCTGTGAAATTGAAGCTACACACTATGAATGGAACACGGCACATGATGAAAACAACGTGTATGCAACGAAATGGTTGTTTTTCACGGCTGCTACTCATGCCAGATGTTGGCTTGGATCAATTGCAGTTCCACAACTTTTTGCTAGGAATCGCCACTCTTGAGCGAGAGAAAGAATATAGGAATAGCATTATATGGAGATATATCGGCGATGGGTCGTCATTTATACCACTCCTGCGTCAGTTGTTTGCCCCGGAAATAGTAGGCCTACTGCATTGAAAGTGGGACATTACAGAGCTGCAAATATAACTCCAAACCAAACGGCAGAGCACAGAGTGCGACACCTACTGCCATAAAAAATTCCTCGACAGCCAATTTTTTTTAGTGAACTATTGATTTCTAGGCTTTTTTACCATTGTGAAGGTTTCTTGAGACGCAAAATGGTGCAATTGAAAATCCGTCAATTTGGCGAAACTGGGGGAATTTGGGCAAAATTTCTCTAAACCCACCTTCTACTGTTTGTGACGTATCCATGCAGGTTGCTGTGATCGTGCTACAGGGCCTGCAGATATGCCGTCTACCACTATTTCAAGCGTTATGTATCCAGATTTAGTTAATCTGAGGTACGCTTAGACTTGATATGTAATGGTAACGTAAATGACATGGGTAGGTAGGTTTCCCATGGTACAGATAATAGGCCTACTGATGCGTATAACGGCTGATCCCTTCCCATTTATTTTCAAGATTTGAAAAAAATTCAACTAAAGTTTGTATCCTTCAAGTTGGGATTTAGGGAGGTAGGAGCAAACATCTCCATTCCTAAACACGTTTTGGCGTTTACTGTATTTAACAGGGTTCGTGCAGGTCCTTGAAAACCTGGAAATGTGGAAAATTAAAATGAAATTCCAGGCCTGGGAATTCCTTGAAAACTCGAAAAATCTGTTCAACCTTGGAATAATCATGCATAACAGAAAATCATGTTTCTGTGTTCCCTGTCAGGCATCAATGTATATTTAAACATAACGAAAAAAGTATTGTTATGCCAGGTGTAGTGCGATTCAGTAGTGTCATTTAATGGAACAAAATCTGTCACATCTTGCCACAATGGTCGATAAGATTTCATACTTAACAAATAGCTTTTAATTGTCTCATTTTCTCGTAACTACTAAATTTATGACCCTTGAATTTTTATTGACCAGGCCTTAAAAAATCCTGGAAACGTCTTGGGAGTTTTAAGTTTACAGAGTGCGAACCCTGATTTAAGTTAAGATTGTTTTAGCATTTTTGCTTCCGTGGATACCCACTTTCTGCTTTAGTTTGATCTTACACCTTTTTCCTGTATGGCTTGTCAACAGTCGGGTTCCCCCTAACCCCCTCCTTGGTACATGATGGGGAGGTTTCCGGCGCATTCACTAAGCCTACTTACAATTAAGACTACATTACTGTGAGTGTCTTATGTATGAAATTGTGCGATGATGGAAGAAGATTGTGGTTTTAAAATTATTCAAATGTTTCATAGTACTGGTAATGATGTTTTTAGTGGACATTCCACAGGTTTTTTCCCTTATTATTATTTTTTTTTTTGTAGATGCCACGGAGTCGATGATGGGAAAATTACACTTTGAACATGACGTAGAGGCAACACTGAAAGCTATTCAAAGAGGTGAGAATAAGAGATTATGCACACACAATAAAAAAATAAATAAAAGGTGTCATTCTTATAGAACGATAACAGGGGTCGAAATATTCGGATTCAAAGGGGCAAATTGCACACCAAAGTTGTATTCTTCATAACCTATGAACCGCACAAGCTAGAGACTTGCGGTTTGCGGCATTTTAAACAGCTCGGAATTAGATCTCCTATTACACCATTCCTTCTAAAGAAGTTAAACTCAATTTTTTACTACATTTAGTGAATAGTGAAGTTCAGTCGGTTTTAAGCAAATTGCTGGAAAACAGTACATATATTGAGATGCTGAATGTTAGAATTTGCAATGGCTTTAAAATAGGGGACCACAGTGTTGGTTTACATTTTGGTTTTGCACTCCAAAGACTTTTTTTTTGCACCCCGGTAACAAATTTGGAGTGCAAATTTGCACCTGGTTCAAAATTTGGAAAGTCGACCCCTGCAATAAACACTGCTTTCTGCCAGTGTGTGTTTAGGGGAGTGGGGGGGAATAGTAGCTTGGATCGCATCACATTACTCCTCTTCCCTGGCCACAAAGAAATGTTCGAAGGGCTAGAATTTGATAACAAAAATGTCAAGGGCGAAACGAATTAAACAAAAACAAGAATGTTAAACAAAATTGTTTAGAAGGTGCTTAAATTGAGGACAAAAATGTATGTAAGGTCCCGGCGTCAAGGGACAAGAAACAAGATTGGAGCACATTGCTTTGAAATCGGAAAGCTTTCGCCAATAAAGGCCTCTAAACTCGAACTGATCATATCTGTAGCTTATAGGCGAAAATTAACTTTTTGACGTACTGGCCAGTGGCCAGCAGATGACAAAAGTTTAGTCGCCACAGTAAAATTTTAGTCGACACAAAGGAAAGCCCTTCACGCTTCCTAGTCACAAAACAAAACTGCCATATTTTTTGGGGGGAATAGGCCTACTTTTTTAATTGATTATACCCCATCTCTAGTAAACAAACTGGGCTTCAGCAGCCGTACGCCTCTTTATTGCAGAATCTGAAGAGCAAATGCAATTGGTAGTAATTTTAATTTCATTCATACGCTTGGAATTTAAAAAAATCACTTTAAAAAGCTATTTTGATGACATTAAAGGGCAAATACATACATTTTGACATGCATGCTTTACTTTTGGATCATTTACACAAGAATTGCGGTAAGAATACATTACGTACGTCCGATACATCAATTTAATTATTGCATCACCAAAACACGACATGGAGACAGCCATTGTTTTGCTGGGACGTGCAGAAATTAATGCCGACTGATGTCACTCTTCGATTTCGACTCGCAGCCGATTGAGATAGCTCTATTGGTTGTGAGAGCTCGAGCGTCTGACAGCCTTAGCTGGCCACTACAACTGTCGGCCAGCTAAGGCCGTCGGAAGCATGAGCTCTCACAGCCAATAGATCTATCTCAATCGGCTGCGAGTCGAAGTCGAAAAGTGACATCTATCGGCATTAATTTCTGCACGTTCCAGCAAAACAATGGCGGTCTCCGTGTCGTGTTCTGGTGATGCAATAATTATATTGTTGTATCGGACATACGTAACGTATTCTTACTGCAGTTCTTGTGTTTAGTTATTGTGTAAGTGATCCAAAAGTAACGCATGCATGTCACAATGGATGTAATTGCCCTTTAAGGACTCCATTAAACAATCACAATTGAATAACTTTAGCAGATTTTTGTTATATCAAAAGTGGAAAGCTCTTATATGCTGTCAAGCTTGTCATGACAAGTGGCCAAAGTGGCCACTGGTGCTAAATTTTTAGTCGCCAAATGGCAACATTTAATCGCCAGCTGGTTAGTGGCCGGTGCCAATTTTCCCCTATACTGTAGCTGTGGGAGTGGGGAAGGGTGGGGCCTTCAAGAGTGAACCGTTCATCAAGGGTTCCCTGAGATACTTTGGTTTTTTGTAGGATGTATTGGAGAATTCTTGCTCCAAGTTACCAAATGTAGACTGCAGAGCAAAGACTTTCTGCATGATCGGCAACGACCACCACTACAAACTAGTGCCTTGTTCAATAGGAATGTTATCAAATCTTCCCCTTGCCTTCCGAATTTCAAAATGTGCAAAAATTAGCTAAAAGCATCCAGCACTTTTGTTAAGCTGGCAAAGTTGGAAAATTAGTTTCTTTTAAATTTTTCATAATGTCAATGCCCCAGCAAAATAAAAATGTCTTTGAATAGGGTTGCATTGAATAGGCCTATTCAGTAATTCTTCGATATGTAGCCAAATACCCAATTAATGGCACTGAAAAACCGGTATTCTGTCTTTTGTCGGTATTCGGCAGTTTTTAGGGAACATGGGAAGAATTACTGAATACGTGTGTCTCTCGTCCAATTTTTTTTTTTTTTTTTTTAATGGACTAAGAATTACCTGCTGAATAATGTTTTCCTCTTTCATTTTTGGGGCAAGCGCACCATTTGGCCGTGATTTAGGTCCAAAGTTAGCACTACGGGAGGTAGGCTGTGACGCCATCTTGTTGCCGGCAGGCTGGCTCGAGGCACACGGCGCCGCGCAGGAAAGCATCAACTGGGCCAAAGTCCATCAAGTGAAACGCCAAACCCCAACCAGTTCATTACAAGTGAAACGCCAAACAGAAGCCGGTACCGATAACCTAACCTAATGACAATAACCACAAAACCAAACTAAACTGACAATAACAACCCACTTATCTGAACTGTTGACGGGGAAAAAGATGTCCGCTGGGAACATTGAACTCTTGTATGTCCGTCAGTGCTAGAGTATGGCTTTCATTAATTTCTGACGGCCAAACTAAGCCTTTGCCCCAAAAATGGTATGGGAAAATGTTGTTCAGCTGATCATTTTACGTAATTCTAGCGCAACATGAAATTCGACGGAAGATCATCATCTCCGTTTTTGCGCTAGAGAGTTGCAATCCCCGGGCTGACAAAGCTTTAGAACCATTGCCAATCGCAGCTTCAAGCCCCGCAAGGATCGACGGCAGGTCCTTCCCAGAAAGCCAGACTGCAACATCGTCTGCATAAGCCACTACGTTAACTGATTGCCCCAACTCCAGATGTGATCGGTGAGGAGACACCTATTCTTCCCATAAGCCGTTTTTAGTAATTGGTGAAGAGTTGTACCTATATTTGCTATTCTGCAACCACTATCACCAATAAGATTGCTGCTACGGAGTACCGCTGTATTTATCATTACAAAAGAAGAGCTGACAAACACACTGTATGATTCAGTCCATGCAGGACCCCCAACTTATCGAGACCACATGAATTCTGCAGTTTTCAAGTGTCCTTTTTCTAGTGGTAATTTTAAAGATTTTACCAATATACCTTTTTATTGTTTTAGATTTTCACGACCAAAGACTGAATCGCCTGCGCAAAAAAGCAGATACACTCTCACAAGATGAGTGGAAGTACGACCCAATAGAGAAACTGCTGGGATTCAACAAGTGAGTATGCGTAAGGTGTAAGGCGGTTGTACCGAACACTAAGGCTTGCTTGATACTGATAATGGGATGGATGTCTGCATCGATGGTAGCAGTCTCATATCAGTATCGGCTAGCAGTTTTGTCAAAGTATCGGGTGTTTCCAATATAATTTCGCGATACATTGAGGACACCATACATTGATGGTGTTTAATACTCCGTTCTAGCCGTGTATTTTCTATTGCTAACGAAAATATACATTACCTGTAAATTTAAATGCTAACGAATATATGCATTATCTGTATCATTCTTGTTCATGAATGCTGTTTTCCCTTGAGAAAAAAACTGTCTAAATCCTGCCAGGTCACTAACCCCGGTACATATGCGTACATCCCTCCTATTTAAAGGGCGTAAGGCGAAAGCAGCCATCTTTCTTTCTCTAGCTGTTACACTGTGAACACGCGTCGGTTTTCCCGCAAAAAGTAGATTCCATCGCGGCGATGCCTCATGTCAATGCCGTCCAAAAGCACTTTCGTCGGCTGACTCCTTGGCTTCTGATCCTTTGGTCGTCGTCTCCTCGCCGTCTGCTCCATCTTTCGGCGGAAAGCTTTCTCTACCCGGTCCACTGGCTTTGCTTCGAAAATACGGTAACGATTATTACTCTGAAAGTTCATTTTAAAATATCGAAAGACTTCCCATGCAGGCTTACAAAAACGGAAGATCTCCTGGATGTGATTGAGGATTTTCGAATTAAGGATGATGTCTTGGTCGCATTTGACGTTAAATTGTTCCCCAGTTTGACACACCGCATGATTCTCAAAATGTTGGGAAAATCGGCGGATAAGTTGAAGATCCTGAAGAAAGAATTCGACAGAGACAGGGCCATGTTGAAAGTGGTGCTGGCAAGCATTATGTTCAAAATAGGGAGAATTTTTGGCAAGTAAAAGGGGCCCCACAAAGGGTATTCTTGCTCTCCAATAATAGCCGAAATGGTACTACAGCACCTTGATGCCTTCGTGCTGCTATCAATCCCCAACGTAAGAATGTGGAAGCGCTTCGTGGATGATGTGCTTGCGGTGGTAAAAAGGAGTGAACTAGAGAAGATTAAAGAAAAAGTCAACACCTGGCATGAGGATCCGGTTTTCACTGTGGAAGAGGGAGGAAAGGGCTCCCTCTCGTGAAGATTACGAGAGAACGGGGTGGTGGTCTTGTCTACCGCCCCTTCAGGAAGTAGATGGCAACCTGTCGTGGAATTCCATTCACATCGGGCCACCCAAGGGGGCAATTCTGTGCAATAGCACAGAATGAATTTCACCGAATTGTACGACACTCATCCAACATTGAAATAACACATCCACACCTATATGACACCAAAGGAAGATTCGTTCAGCTCGGATACCGACCGGGGCTCCTGTCCAAAATGATAAAGAAAGCGGTGAAAACCCGACACGACAGGAAGGATTAGGCAGCACCAAGAGAAAGTGAAGGTGAAAAGAAGAGAGGAGGACTGACATATCTCAAAGGAACGAGTGAGAAAATAACGAAGCTTTTGAAAGA
>JAHWFP010100956.1:0-12497 GCA_023313725.1 Lithobius niger | reverse complement strand
GTACCTTTATTCTGCCTGATTATTTTCTGTAAATAAAAAATAAAATCGGCGTGTGTCATCATCTTGTCGGCATTTGAAGTCATAATGTTGCTCAGCTCTAGCTGTAATACTAGCTTGTATCTGAATTTTTGCGAACTTAGTAGTGTTATCTTCTATGTACATTATTGTTTTTCTTTTGTGCGATTTCTAAGGAGAGTTAACATTTTAGTAATAGTTCAATGTAATACACCTTTACCTCTTTATTTTCGGGCATGGAATCTGGCCATGAAAAAAAATTCTCTGCTTCTCAGGCATTTTGTTATATGTACAAAATTGACTTAGTGACCAGGCGTTTTTTTTACGAAGTCCTAATTTTTGCTATTCTAATGACACACAAATATTTATTAAAAATAGCTTATGAAAGTACTGTAGTGTTGAAAAAAAAAGTGTTATGTTCAAATATAGTGTTTTATTTTAAATCTCAAAAGTTGGCTACACAAAACAAAACAATAAAACATCTACTTTAAAATCTCAATAAAAAGCTTTGAAGCTTTGAATAAAAAGTTTTTGGTCATCAGCAAGACGTCTGAGAAGAAATTTTTTTCGCAGCCTCTTTAGTGTTTAAATATTCAAAAATTAAGTGCAGCATTTCTTGCTTATACATTACTAGTTAGGTGTAAGACCTCTGAAGATGAGCTTGAATTAATAATACTCTAAAAGCTTGAAAAAAAATCAAAAGAACTACGTAGTTCAAATTCCCTTCGACTTTTTTTCGTCCTTTTTTTTTCTGTTTAGTTCTTTGCTTAAACCATTTATGTATTGTATGGATTATGTGTATCTTGATTCTGTTTGCATTAACTAATCAATAAAACTTTCGGTTTTAGACAAATAAAGCATTTACTTTTTCAATTGTAGGTGGGCGTTGTGAGTTGTTTTTTCTTCCCTCAACAAAATGCATTTTTTATTTTTTTTTTAACTGAAACTTTATTTTTTTTAACTACAATTCCCTGCCCTACTTCACCGGAGAAAATTAGGAAGGGCAAGCATAGTGTCTTCTTTTCAAGAATTATAAACATTAGTTACATTAGTGGCCTAGTTACATTAGTTTCTGGTGTGGAAGGTTCAAATTTTTTGTTTTTGTTTTTAGTCAGTTCATATTACACACAACTACAAGTACGGTACCAGTAAAATAAATAAACAGTCAAAACTAAACAAATAAACAAAAAATAATAATTAACTCATAACTGCGTAGATACGAACGTACGCCTTCAACGTGTAACAGTGAAAAACTAAGTCCCAGCGCGAGCTTTGTGAGGGGTCCCCGGGGACCCCGAGCAAAGCGGGCAGTCACAGCCCAGTGGTCAGTGTCGTCGGCTCCAAACCAAGAGAATGCCGGTTCGAATCCGAGAACCGACCAAAGTACCATATGGACTCTAAAAAAGGGGTCTGAAAGTTCTTTCAGGTGGTTATGGGTTAAGCTGCAGGAAGAATGATAAGTATCAGGTTTTTACTTTTTTTAAATCAACAATGTCCTCAAAAGAAACTATTAATTTTAAGACTTCAATTAAAACCTTTTTTCCCCAGATTAGCGAAAGAAGATAAGTTGCTCATTTTTCTATTTACAAGTTTTGTTGCCTGCCTTCGTAGTGCGTGTAAATTGTCTAAATCAATTCTTTGGTACCTATTGAGCGCAAACGGGAATGGTTTCAAGAACAATTTTTTTTTTCAAATGTGCAGTAACTTAATTTTAAGACAATAACCGATAATCGCTCGGTTTTTTACGTGATCGTGCTGTGCTCGAATTTTTTTGCGGCTGTAAGGAAATTTTTACTGACGGCGAGACCGTGTAACAGAATGATTTTTTTTCGTCATCGATTTATTCATAAAAATAGTTGTCATAAAAAGTTATTTTTCTTCCTGTATTTATTTATTTATGTTGATAGCAGAGGATTAATAAACAAATGTTAATTTAATTCTCGGTTGCAGGTTAAAAGATAGGTCCAAATCGCCAGAAAAGCTGATTGTTGGAAAATTTCTCTTACCCGGAATCTCGTTATCTTTTCTGTTAGGCGGAGAAAAAATTGTACTTCACAGTCAAAAAGCTCGTTTATACCGTATTTTGTGCTCTTGTACTTTATAGCATTGTTAATCATGAGAAAAAGCTAAAACAATACAACCTATTGCCCGATAATGAGTACGCTCGCTTTCAATTTTCAGTTGTCTTACTAGAACTTCGAGGCACGTGAGAACATTCCACACATGGGGATCAGGCTGCTTCTCACGCCAACGTCATGTACACAGCTGCGGCCACGTATTTCGAAGCAGCGACCAATCACAACTGTTCAAGAGATGCTGCCATTAAAAAATGGGAGGATAAGTCGTTACTGTTGAGGAAGGTAGTTGATTGCTCTGCGGAGGCCATCCATTGGTACTGAGGGGTGTCGACAGTCTGATGCCTATCAGATATGATGCATTCTAGCTTCGATGACCAATCAGCCATGCTCCCCCTCCCAACAAAAAAAATTAAAAATCCACCCTCCGGCAGGTTTACACGAATCCAAGATATATAAATTGAAAACCCTATCATTTCACGGGGTGTCAATGCTTTTTCGAGAAGAAGTTCTGAAAATAATACTTTCCCTCAGTGGCAAAGTAAAGCCGAAAGCCTTTCCTCAACAGCAGCAGCCACCAAAGGAAAAGACTAACCAGGGAGGAGATGCAACAATAGCCCAACTAACATTTCACTTGGTGCGTTGGTTGGAGAGAGAGAGAGGATTTAACTCCGCTAGTCGTGGAATTCGTCTTGAGCAGACAATAAATGCAAAATATTTAATTGGGTAGGTATTCAAAGGGTTAAAAACAGATTTACCCATTCAGACTGGAGAATTCGGAACTCAGTTGTTTTTATTTTTTATTTCACAATAAATTCGCAAGAAGGGATTGACTAACTCTAGGTGATTGAAGCTTTACAATTGAATCGCTTTTCGAGAAAAATTGACATAATGTTTTGAGGGTAGGTCCCTTTAATGCAACATTAGCGAGAAATAAATCAGCAATTGTCAAATAAGCAACTAATTTTGTGTGTGTGTGGTGTAAAATTATTTATTTCGGCTTAGCATCAAAAGACCACATTAATTTGGCAATGTACGTCATTTTTTTAATTCTGTGAGCCATTCTAAGCTGCTCTGCTGTAATAACTTTGCCTGCCTTTCACTGTATTCTTTCTTTTTTTTTTAGAAAGTCTAGAGTTCTTCTATCTTTAGCAAAGTTGTTGGAGGAATTTCCATCTAGTAACATGACAACTGAAGATTCCCTCTCAAAGTTAAAAGAAATAAGGGCAAAACACAAACAAGTAAGTTTTCAAACCTATATGGATGTTTTGGAGAGGAGGGGTGGGATGTTGATCCGGCTTACGCTTTCTAATTTTAGTTCTCGTTCGCAGAATCCTCCTCACTGTGTTACAGAATGGGATGTCTCCCTTGTCTGCGGCACATTTGAACTTAACAATTTGCATCTAATTTACCCTAATTAATGCAAAACTTGCATCACTTCTGGTGTCTCCCATGCCTCCTACCTCCCTCTAGCTTATCACTGTTTCTTTTGTGGCGGCACCAACTAGCCGTGATTGGTAGTTGCGAACGGTTTGAGTGTTTAAACATAACAGGATTACGGGAAATTAGGACCTGCGTGTGCTTTATTGACAATGCCCAAGGAGAAGCCACAGAAGACTGTGCGCGTGGATTATTAGGAGGACTTAGGACAGGATGACAGGGATAAGGCTCAGGACCGGACGAACGTAAGTAAACTTGTTGATAAAAACAAAGATGGCGGTTAAACCTAATGCGGGTGACGGTTCGAGGGAGTTGTCGATTCCGTGGGGTAGTTTAGTAGATTGAACAATGTGGTATCTAGTGCAGCAGTGTGATCCATGGAGGCTTCGGTTAGACTGTGCGTTAATTATTTGGCAGAATTGTTGTGGTAGGCTATTTAGCTGCTACATCAAAATTTCATATTGGCCAGGCGGGTACAACGGTGGCACAGCACCTGTTAGTCAGAAGATTTGTGAAAGATTTGTTTCAGCGTAGGCCCCCTTGCCCCGTTATGTGGCCATTTGGGGCTTGGCAGCGGTGGCACGATACTTGCAGACGTTACATCCGCAAAAGCGTTAAGTTTGCGCCAATCGACTTGGAAGGTGGTGATGTTGCTAGCATTGTGCGCCGGGAACAGAGCAAGTGAGCTGGCGGTGCTGGATTTGGATTGGTGTGATTTCACAGCCGAGGAGGCAGTGTTTTTTGTCAGAGAGCACAAGACTGCGAGGAGTGGAGCACCGTTCCTAGTGCTTCATTTGAAGCGGAATGAGGACAAAGCGCTGGATGTGATACGCTACGTGGCTGCATACATACGGCGCACAGAGCCGTTGAGGGACCAACAGGCCTTATGTTCAGCAAGTCGCCTGGAGAGGCTCCTACTTTCTTATGTCCGACCGCATAGGTCAGTGGGCAGCCAAACGGTAGCCAGGTGGTTGTGTGTTGTGCTACGATCTTCTGGCATGGAGATGACCATTTTTGGGCACATTCAGTGTGGGTGACGGTGACATCATCGGCGGCCGCCTGTGGGGCATCAGCCTTGCAAATCATGGCAATGGCGAATTGGTAGTCTTCGTCAGTGTTCGCCACACATTATCAGCAGGAGTTGCTTCCCAGCTTGGCAGGATCCGTCCTGCAGCGTCTCCAATCACAGGGACGGATATCATAATCAGGTTAGACTGGCTGCGCCACGTCCTGTAATACAGTGAGGAGGATTCTGAGAATGAGAAATAATGATTCTCCCAGAGAACCTGTTCTTGCAGGAGAATCTTAAGTTGTCTGAGTAGAATCCGACGAAACTGTGTTACAGTTAATCTCCTGCCTACCTCCGTGGCGCTGGATGTTTATTTCCAGCCACAAAAGACAGTGATAAGCTACAGCAAGGTAGAAGGCATGGGAGACACCGGAAATGACGCAAGTTGGGCATTAATTAGGGTAAATTAGATGCAAATTGGTAAGTTCAAATGTGCCGCGAAGTGAGGCATCCCATTCTGTAACGCAGTTTCGTAGGATTCTACTCCGACATCTTAGTGATCCGGCAAGAATAAAAACTACGTGGAACTACTTCCAGCTTCATTTTTCATCTTTGCACAAAGAGAACTCGGTGCGTTGTTGTGTGAGGATTAATTACGCCATTGACATAACAGCGGGGGTAGGAATACAACACAATTGTTTTAACGCGGTATCATTTAATTCTGCAGGGGCAAGATTGGAGTGAATGTGTGGGAAGGCAAGCCCAGGCTGCCTTAAAGGATTCAGGATCCCCCTTGCACGCTCTGCTCCCTTTTCCCCCGCAATAATAATACAATTTGTTGACTCTAATAAACAAAGAGAACACTCATTGTACGGTAATACCAAGAAAGTATAACTTTTTTTGTGTGGGGGAGATGGGAGCTTGCTTGCTAACTTTGTGTTAATACCAAAACGTAGTTTTACTTAGCAAATGAACGCACAATTCAAAGATTATCTTCAAGTTCATGAGTATTGACGTAACCACTCCTGTCACATTTGGCTTAGCTACTTAAAAACAGGTGGAAGCAGTGATCGTTAAAACTTGTGAATTGTTGCTGCCTTGATAATGCATACAGTTGGTTCTCAAAGTTGTATTGGTGGTTGTACTTTTCATTCAGTGACTGATCGGTTTGGGAAGAATGTTGTACCGGTCATGTTTTGACTGATCGGCTGGGTAGGAAAACAAGATTGACATATATTCAGTCAACCCACAACTTTATTATTTGCAGGGAGAATCTTCCAAATTTACATAGAATTCCGTCTTTTTAAACTGAAAGTTATCAATTAAATTTATCCTCATGTACATTATATTTCTCTATGTGTAGTTTTTCCGACTTTTTTTCTGAAAATGTGTTTGATACATTTTATCCCTGTATTTGGTAACATGGTGTAAATATTAATTGCATACCCAGATTTATTCTTCCTTCTCTTTTTTTTTTTCAGCTTAAATCTTTGTTGGAAATTACAAGTCAAGATAAAAAAGAAGCCATTGATGCTTCGTTTTAAAAAATAGGCTTGATCTGTTTTGTCTCTACTAACATGCTCTGGTACTAAAATCCTAAAACACTTGTTCAATTTGTATATAATTTGTAAAAAAAAAAAAAAAAGAAACAACATTTTGTAATGTATAGTGTACATACATATAATTAGTTCAGTTTTGTTAATAAAATAAAGAAAAATGAGGTAGCAATTTGACTCCACATCATTGCACTAATAAGTTTTATTTTGAAGTTCCGTATGTACCTTAGCCGATCAGACATTCAGTTGGTCTGGAGATGACGAAGCTGACCATGGGGCTGTGCATGCCCACTCTGCACGGAGTCGCCGGTCACCCCTCACAAAGCTTGGGTGGCACGTTTGGACACTTTTTTGCTCGCTTTGTGAGTGTAGCCATATAGAAACTAGTGTGAGTGTAGCCATATAGAAACTAGAGCGTGTTCAGTTACACTGTCGGCAAAATAGGGTGCAGCGATTGCAAACCACCCATGTTGCATTGTTGACAGCATTGGCTCGTCTTTTCTTTTGCATCAACATGTCTTGTTTGTTTTCCTTGTCCATTTGCTACCGTGGCGCGTCGCAGGATAGCGTTGACGGAGATTGTGACGAGCGGTTTTCCGACTTTGGTTTTTCTGCAGACATGAAAAGTTGACGAATTTTTGTTGGAAAGCATCAAATTTGGAGTCCAGTTGAGAATTAATGCTGGCAGAAATTTGAGCACGCATTGCATCCATCTTGCTTTTTACTAACGATGTGGCAGATTGACGCGCTTCGGAAACTAGAGGTGAGCAAATAGGCGAGCAGCTCACACCACATGTGCATTTTGTCACCTTGATTATTCCTCACAACATGTCCGAATTTTTATTTTATTTGTTAAAATCAGCTCTGGGTGTAACGCATTTATTTTTTACTACTCTGCTATAAGAAACAGTGCTTATGGTCTTGGTTCATGTCTGTCTGTTTCCCCCTCCCAACCAATGACCGCCTTCAAAATTAACAGCTTTATGTTGTCACTAACTGAATCTGGTACAATATACGCCACCCTAACAGTGAGCTGTACAGGTAGCTTGCAAATGTACAGTATTCACCGCTGTATAACTGCCTGTGGTGAAGCATTTACCTTAGGCATTTTTCTTAATTGTCTCATTTACCTTAAGCATTTACTTTAAGTATTATCTCGTAGGTGTAATATTTGCCTATGAATTGTTTCATTGTTGTTTCATAAAGTCCTCAAAGTGTAATATACCTTTTGCTTTGATCTTCCTCATTTGTATCAAATTATCTCCTAATTTATCCAATTTTTACAGCACTTCCGCTTACTTCTCTCCCTGCTCCCTCTTGCTGTTCCATACCACTGTTTCTTTTGCCGTAACACGAAATAGTTGCGATAGTTTTTGGTGGCACTATTTAAAGGTTTGGTTCTGCAATTTGACGACCATGCCCAGTAAGGACAGACCTAAGCAGCCTAAGATGGTGCAAGTAAATTATCAGGAGGATGCAATAGATGTTGGACAGTCATAGTCAGTTGATGCGGAAGCAGTGAGTAAAGTCATTGAGAATGCTAAAGAAAATGGCGGTGAAGTTAGGCCTAACGTGGCCGTGAACCAGGAGCCAGCAAATCCAAAAGGAAATTTAGCAGGTTCTATTTCAGCGCTACCTCAATTGACTGAAGATGAAATGCAAGTTGCACTTGAAGCACTGCATGCAAACCAGCCTCGAAATGTTTTGTGAGACTGTAGTAAGAAAGTGTTCTCATTAATGGAGCCCTCCTCGTCTATGTTACGTATGGACTTCGGAACTCCCTCTCACCAATCGGCATCTTGCGACGTACGTCACACTGCACAAATTGCGTCAGTAATTTACGCAAAACTATGCAAACTGCCTTACTTCCCCTTTCATCCGCGTCCCCTCTCCCCCTCACCTCCCACTCTCACTCTTGCCACTGGCGTGGAAGGTCGTCTGTTTAACTTCGAAGTAGAAGTACCATAGATTGTTTTTGGTATTTTTTGCTTTCCCCAACAAAGGACAAGCATGGCCGGGAAGGCTGCATCGAGGCTACGTGTAACAGGTTTGGAATGTTGAACGGCAACGAGGAAACATCTGATCCATCAAATTATCGTCCTATTGCCTTGACTTCAGTAGCATGCAAATTGATGGAAACCCAAATCCGAGTGGTCTTACTTAAATATTTGACTGAACACAACCTTATTAAATCTGACCGATTCGGGTTTCTGCCAGGACGTTCAACTACGCTCCAATTACTTCTGTGCTTGGACCGTTGGTCCTCTGCATTGGATATTGGTATCCCATTTGATACAATATATTTCGATTTCTGTAAGGCTTTCGAATCTGTTATTCATTCTAAATTATTAGTAAAACTGGTTAATATTGGCGTTAGTGGCAAACTGCTAACCTGGATTGGTGCTTTTCTGTCAAACCATTCACAACGTGTTAAAAGTGGTGATTCTTATTCCTCATGGTGGAAGCTTTTTAGTGGTGTTCCCCAGGATTCTGTTCTTGGTCCAATCCTTTTTGTCATATTCTTAAACGATCTTTCCTTTGACCATACATCTAATAACCATTTCCACTATAAATTTGCTGATGACCTTAAAGCGGGTTCCCCTATTGTAAATTTAACCGATGGCTTTCATTTATTTGAAGATATCAACTATATCTATAACTGGTCTATTTTTTGGCAACTACCTCTCTCCCTGAGTAAATGCTGTACTTTCCATATTGGTGAACAAAACCCTGGCCTCCTTTACTCTATGGCAAATGCCAACCTGAACGTTTTAACAAATATCTGTGACATTGGGCTTGGTTCTCATCTAACCTCAAATCCACCTTACACTGTAACAAAATCTCTTCCCTTGCTTTTCTCAGACTAGCGTTAATACGTAAATGTTTTACTTCTAACAACCAAGAAATTAAGACTCGTGCTTTTTGCGTCTTTGTTCGCCCAATTTTAGAGTATGCCAGTCCGGTCTGGTCCCCCCATTTACTCCAGGATATCGATGTCCTGGAGTCGGTCCAACGTTCTTTCACCCGACAACTGCCTGGCCTGAGGTCTCCACTGGCTGACGAACGACTCAAAACTTTTCGGCCTTGAGCCTCTGGAGCTGCGTTGCCTTCGGGGTGACCTTATTTTGACATTTCAGATTTTGAAGGGCTTTTTTCCGGTTGATCTTCCTTTTTTCGATTTAGCGGCCCCATCTACGACTCGCGGACACTCTTTAAAACTTTCTCTGCCTAAATTCTCCACGGAGTGTAGGAGATCTTTTTTCGCTGTTCACGTCGTCGGCGTGTGGAACTCCTTCCCTGAGCATGTTGTGTCTAACAAACTAACAAGCTTCCCCCCGTTACCATTCGCAACAGCAATCTCAACGGTAACGTCCTCGCAAACGTGTCCTTCACCACTGAAGAAGTCAGACATCTTCTTTCCACCATAAAAGAACACTCCTCTCCTGGACCTGATGGACTACACCCAAAAATTTTGAAGGAACTGGCTAATGTCATTAGTGAGATTGTTACCATGATTTTCCAGAAATCATTTATTGAAATAACCCTTCCTCATCTCTGGCTCACTGCTAACGTCACCCCAATACATAAAGCTGGGGACCGTAGCAACCCGAACAACTACAGACCTCACCTGTCTCCCCTGTCTCACCTGTATCCTTTGCAAATGCATGGAAAAAATAGTCACCGAACAAATCATTACCTTCTTCAACCATAACGACTTCTTTACCCCTAGTCAGTACGGTGGTCTTCACGGCAAATCCACTACCCACAACCTTATTTCCTTTCTTGACCTTGTCACTGAATGGACCGAAGGTGGATCACAGGTAAATGCTGCTTACTTTGACCTTGCTAAGGCCTTCGACACCATAACCCAAAACATCCTTATCACCAAGCTAACCACTGTAGGCATCTTTGGCCACCTCTTAAAGTGGCTTATCGCCTTTCTCACTAACAGGACTCAACGCACTGTCATCAACGGTCACCCTTCTAACATCGGCAGTGTTACCAGTGGAGCCCCACAGGGAAGTGTCCTCGCCGGCCTCCTCTTCATTATCTTCATCAACGACCTACCTGACTGCCTTACGTGTAATAGCTGTGTCTGCTTGGATGACACCAAACTTGTTGCCCCAGTCATCTCCCCTGATGACCCCATTGCTTTTCAATCCAACATCCACAAACTCACTCACTGGGTCCAGGCTATGAACATGGACCTCAACGAAACAAAGTGTGCTGTCCTTAGCTTCGGCCATCCCACAACCTTACACCAGTATACCCTACAAGATGATGGACCCCCAATTAAACACGCAGACTTCCAGTAAGACCTTGGTGTGCTCATCGATCAAAAACTCACCTTCTCTCAACACATTGACCACATTACCAGATGAGGCTATCGGATGCTTGCCATCATCAGGAACTCCTTCTCTGTTTTTGATGAACGTGCAATCTTTTTGCTCTACCGCTCCCTTGTTCACAGCATCCTCGAGTATGCTAATTCTGCTTGGTGGATCAGATTTGAAACCGACCGCGACAAACTGGAGAGACTCCAGAGAAGAGCTACAAAACAAGTCCATTCCATCCGTCACCTCTCCTACACTGGACGCCTGAAAGTTCTCAGACTCTCCACCCTCGAATACCGCAGAATCCGAGGCGATCTCATCTTTACCTACAACCACATGCACTCTCCCTCAAACACAAACAAACCCGTATTTGTCCTCAGTAACAACCCACAAACTAGAAACAACGGATTCAAGATCTTTCAACGCCGCTGCACCTCCAAAAACCGTGAGCCCTCTCTTCTTTTCCGGATACGCAGCACCTGGAACCGTCTGCCAAGGGACATTGTCAATGCATCAAACACCAATCTCTTCAAAACCAAACTAGATACTTTCTTACCGACCATCATTCCTCAGTTTGTGTACAAGAACTGGAGAACCCTACCCATTTCTTCCCAGCATCAAAAGCTACAAGCTTCCTGCTGGCTGGTGTTCTTCAATGTCAATGTCAATGTGTCAGCGCCATTCGTACCAATTTTTTAACGACGTCTGTCTCTTTGCCCCTTGAACAAGTTTCTGAAACGAACTTACTAACTCTTAGGGCCAGTGTAAGAGGCATGCCCTTCTGTGTCCTCCCCCCACTTGGGGATAAACTGATTATTATTGTTATTATTAAACCTGCTACCTGATAAGAAAGATGCAGCGCTCAGGTTCGAGGGCTATATTGGGGGTTGGTACAAACAAAACGGAGTTGTTCAAGGAGCTGAAGTGGTTGGCACGTGGTGAGTACAATCAAGAATTTATAGGGTTGGGGAGGATAGGGTTTGTGACTGAGACCCATACTGAAACGTCTTGGATACAGTCGTATTAGTTCAGTCTTAGTTTATAGAGGGCACCATGTGGGTATTTCTACTCAGTTTTTAGCCTAAAATTAAACTAAATTAAACGAAACTAGCTTGATTTTAATTATTATTTAGCCTAGCTTAGTTGTAATTTAGTTTACTTTAGATTTGGGCTGAAAAATGAGCAAAAATTATCAGATGGAACCCGTGACGCCCTCTGAAAACTTGGACTGAACTAATGGGGACCGATCTAACATGTTTCAATAGGGACTTTTTAGAGTTACAAATTCTCCTCCCAAACCCTATAAATTCTTGGTACAATATATATGGAACGGCTTGTAAGTTTGACGAAAGTGATTGGTGTTGAGAATTGTAAAATTTGTGGGAAAAGCGAAGTAGTGTAAACGGAAAACGTTTACTGCACAATGGGTGCGAAGTGGCTGTGGTCTGCTAAACATGTGGACGGAGTCATGAAACGAAAGTGGTTTGGCGAGTGGAATTTCCGCAAGTAAGCATTGCGAGGCAAATTGAATAAGGAGAAAGTGAGACTCAGAGGAAAACCTAACTATACCGCAAAGGTGTGCGAGGCAAAAGATTATGTTATGGTAATTCCGTACACGTGTATGAGGCGTTCCTGGCAGGGTGGAGTAGACGTACTACATAGAAATATATATATAGATACATATAAGAGGTGTGGGTATATGTAGTGAAAATGTCGGATTTCTGTAGTTATCATACGGCGGGTTTGGCCTGACACGAAGACGCTTGGGAAGCGATCAGAGCGTTGCCCCGGGTGATAATGATGGTATCGGGTGTGCCATTTGGCTTATGGCCGGTACTGCCATTAGGTGAAGTGTGGCCGCCCGCCAATATTACGGGCCACTTGGTGGATGGGAGAAGAACCCCGAAACTGGCAGAGATGCTGCGACAAGGAGTAATTCAGACGGTAGCACAAGGAACTGTAGGGTTTGTGTCGCATATTTTCCCGGTCAGAAAGCTGGATGGGTCCTGGCGAATTATTTTGAATTTGAATGCATACGTGCATGTTGGTGAGTGCGTATTAGACACGT
>JAHWFP010100955.1:59525-93506 GCA_023313725.1 Lithobius niger | reverse complement strand
CCCCCCCCCCCCCTCCCAGCGATAAATAATGATCGATCCCTACTCTAACCTAGGGTGCTTTCGAAAATTAACCTGGTTAAATCAAGCAAAAGTCACTTTCGTTTCTTCTACACGTCCCGAATTAGTATAATTTTTTTTTTTTTACCGAAAACCGTCACTAGAAATATTTGTCATCGTTTCGGCTTTCGGAACCACTTCCACAGCGGCTCCAAGGGCGTCCACCATCGATCTGTATACGTTGGTTGTACTATCTCCGTTGGTGTAAAGGGTAAATTAAGGTCGCTGTTTCTCGAAAATAAGGTCAGTTTTTTCCAAATTTACCTAACCTAACCTAACCTAACCTAAACTAACCCAGTAACACCAGAAACCGCAACCAAAATCTTAAACCTTTCTAAACTTCACGCGCCGGAATCTAGATAGGCCGGCCATCTTGCTCGGAGCTTCTGCGGTAGTGGACCCCATACGTGTGATGAAGGCCTATGGCCTTTTGAACGCTATTTTAATGTGACTACAATTATTGTTGTTGTTCTTCTTCGGGAAATTTTGCTCTCACGTAGACATCGAACCAAAGAACCAATTTTCAAATTTTATAGCTCTCAAAATTGAGTATTAAATAGGCTTTCTTATAACAGTTAATTTAAGGTCATTACAGTATTCTTTTCTATGTTATTCTTGCTGAGACAAGAAAAAAAAATGGATATTAGTATTAAAAAACGCTTAAGCTGTGGACAGCTTAAAAAAGTAAGGCTGTGGACAGAAAACCAGGAAAAAAACAGCCGAAGGGGGAAAAACAACACAGAAAAAAGCTGCAGGGTTAAAAGTTGCAAAAAAAAAGCCGTAAAAAAATTAGCCTCATGGTGAATCTCTTGTGCTTGCCTGGTGAAATTCAAGCCAAGGCAACTAACCTAACCTATAACGAAATTAATGCAAAAAAATCGGCAAAGCTTTATTCAACCTTATTTCCTCGGTTTTTTTCTCTATAGGTTTGTGTCCCTGCAGCTTTTTTCCCCTTCGGCTATTTTTTTAGGCTCCCCCCCCCCCCCCAACGGTTTTTTTTCCTGCGGCTGTTTACGCGCATCATCCAAGGCAGACGAGGGGGAAACCTGATAATTTCATAATTTTTTCCCAGCGCTCCATCCCCCCCCCCCTTCCGGGCTTTCCTTTTCGTGTAAAATGTTTAGGGTATAGCCTATGAAAAAAAGCATACAGCTGTCCACTCCACTTCTCTGTACTGCTTTGGTGCCAAGTTCTCTTTACATTTTTTATTATAATTAGTTAAGATTATAAAGAATCAGTGCCGTGCACTGGAGGGGGAAGGGGGGGGGGGGCAGGGAAACATTGTCCCTGCCGTTTCCAAAAAATGTCCTTTTTGTAATTAAAAAAAGCGCTTTTTTGTGGCGGTGCTGCCAGAAAAGGGTCCAAAAGGCGCTATAAAGAAGAAGAAGCCAAAAAAAAAATCCTCCTGAAAAAAATCGCTGTGCCCATTATACTAAAAGCTCCCCCTGCCCCCTCAGATGTCTAAGCACGCTATTGTAAATAATGATTAATTAGTGTTACGTGTAGGTACCTATACTAATTAATTACTTGACAGTAATGCCCAGAGCAAACGTTTAGCCGTGATTAAAATATTTATCACCAATTAAGTACAAGCTATAGATTTTGCTACCCCTAGATCTTTGGACTGTTCCGTTTCGAGCAGACGATCAATTATTTCGGGATAACCCGGTCTACTTCACGGATATGTGTTTTAATGCTAAGGTGTGACGTCAAGCCAACATATCTAGTTATTTGAGATTTAAAAAAAAATTATTTGAAAATTTTATTTGTGAATTATGACGTAAATTCCTGAACTCAAACTTCCGGTTTAAACTTCCTGTCTGCGAAAGTCTCATGTACGCGAGGACGTCCCTATATCCAGTCCCAGTCACCGACATTTGTGTTTAAGGTAAAACCGTATTTTTTGTACTTTATTAGTTTAAATAAGATATAGCGTATAAAATCGCTATTCGCTTGAGTCTCGTAGGTTTTTAGGTGTGTTTAGAAAGTGTCAGTAGGCTAGTTTTCGTACCGTCGGAACGAAAAGTTGACGGGTCCGGCTTGGACCATTCATTCATGGATGGGGGTGGGGAGGGGGCTAGCATCGTACGCGAGTTTTTTTCTTTTTTTTTTCGTGTTAGTGCGGAAAATGTCTCCAGGTTACAAATGTGCTGTTCGTTTGAGTATCGTATGTTTTTAGGTGTGTTTACAAGTGTCGGTAGTCTAGTTTTAGTACTGTCGGAGCGAAAGGTTGGCGGATTGGGCAATTCCTCCATGGGTGGGGTCCTAGCGTAGTACCCTACGCGAGGTTTTTATTTTTTTTCGTGTTAGTACGATAAATGTTGCAGGTTGCAAATGTGCTTATTTATGTTGGTTGAATTTGTGTTGTGTACGGTAGTTTTGCAAAGTATGTCACATGGTAGAGCAGTGGTTGTGTGGAGCGCGGAAAAAGAGTTAGATTATCAAAAAAAGTGTGGGTTATCAAAAAAGTGTGGGTTATCAAAATTAACCCACGGTCACGTGTGTTGGTTTTCTGATTAACCGTATATAACGGCTACACTTTTAGCATTGGGATGTGTTGGCGTGACGTCACCATCGTGTATTAACTACTCTTAAACAACTAATAAGTAAAGAAACTCACCAATCAGTTAATAAATTAGTGATTAACGAACACACAACGGAGCCAATGTTTTTCGTATTATTATTGCTACTAATTTTCATCCTTCGTAGCCCACACCAATGGTTCCATTCTCTTCTACGTTGTAAAAACAATAAGCAGTTATGTAAAGAGTGAAGAAGTAATTTGTTTGGACATTGTGTGGAACATAAGTAAGTAAATGTTGAACGTGGATATATTACCAACGTTAGCCTAGGTTTCATTTATTAAATTGAGTGTTTAATTTGTGCGTCGGAAGTATTTTCATTTGCTAGGCGTTGCAACTCTGCTTGGCGTGAACTGTCTGATCCGGCTCTTGCTAGTCCGATGACGCATCCTATCACGTGACCAGCGTGTGACGAAGTACTGTTACGAGTGTAAGCTGGGCCCTCCCTGAGCTGAAGCCCGTCCGATACACTATTTGCAACATTGGGACAACTTCCTCCCTCTTGTGTTTGTTGCGGAAGGCGTGTATCCCGTCTATGTCTTTTTGCGCACACTGGCTAACAAACGCTGATTTTCGTTGACTCGGGAAGTCGAAACCTATCATCCTCCGGCTTTGTCATTTTTGTTTCAATGTTTAACTGAGTGTCACTAATTCTTTTATTTTAATTGTCCACAACGACAGAACCTTTAGCAAACGGTTTAGGGTGGTGCACGGGTGGTGTTTGATTCACCGTTTGGAACATTGAAATGGTTTATGCTGTCATGTGTTAGTTGTGGAAGGCTTGTATGCCGTCTATTACCGTCTAGGTATTTTTGAGCACGCTGGCTAACAAGCTGATTTTCGTTCGTTTCGCTCACTCAATCAGTGCCTCTTCTGACCCGGACTCCATGTACTTTCATATGAATATTTCCACCGGAAGTAAATAAATGCACCGTTGTACACTGGAAATAAATAAATACGCCTTTGTACAGCACAGTCTAAATCTTTATCCCACCGGCTTTGTCATTTTTCTTAAATATTTAATGGAGTTTCACTAACCCTTTAATTTTAATCTTCTAGAGCGACAGAACCTTTAGCCGGCGGTTTAATGTTAAATTGATACATATATTAATAAACAAAAACGTATCGTTAAAAGTTAAAAGTAAGGTTCGAAAAGTCAAAACCTGTAAGGAACACGGACAAGCTTTGACTCTAAGGGTCTAGGTGTCAAATTTGGCCAGTAAGACGCTGGTAAGCATTAGACCCTTACTACCCGATTCTTGACGAACAGCTGTCCGAAATCGTCCTATAAAGGCCCATGAGATGATTCAATGATAGTGGGGGTGTGGGTTTCCTACTTTGCTTTAGGTTGACATTTTTTTCGGGTTTGGTAACATGGCAGCGATTCCAAGCAAGACAACCTGCTACAAGCGTAAGCGTGTACACCCATTCTGCCTGAGTTACTAAGTCATTAATAAATAGACATAAATCGCTGGAAATAATATTAAGGAAAATTGTAAATTAGCCAACAGCGAAAATCGTACACTAGAAATACCGTAGTTCAGTAAGCCACCTTTATGCACTTACGTTTCATCGGAGTGCAACGGAGAGATTAAGGTGCTATGCACGTGATCTGGGGGCGAACTGGGTGGCCTGTTCGAATCCGGGTCATGCCACTCCGATTTAACGGAAGTGCATAAAGGTGGCTTACTGAACTACGTTATTTCTAGTGTATGATATTCGCTGTTGGCTAATTTCCAATTTTTCGTACTAATTGAAGTCATTAACATGATCACCGGGTAGTAAGGGTCTAATGCTTAGCAGCGTCTTACTGGCCAAATTTGACACCTAGACCCTTAGAGTCAAAGCTTGTCCGTGTTCCTTACAGGTTTTGACTTTTCGACCCTTACTTTTAACTTTTAACGATACATTTTTATTTATTAATCCGTGTTACTTTGAGAATTGTAATAAATAGGTGTGGTGGTGGATGAGGGGTGGGGTATGTGTGACACTTTTATAATTAATTTGTTGTTTGTTTTGTTGCGCCACCTTTAAGCTCGGTAAATAGCTATGGCCCTTACTAACCTGTCTAAAAAAGGGTTTAAAGGGTTTAACGAGCGTTAACCACTCCTGGTCATCTGCCCGCAGCCCTAAGGCCCTATGTCTGCAACAGCCAGATTCCCAGGCGGACCTAACCTGGCTATCGCTAGTGTTAACAATAGAAACAAATCCTTTAATCTTCAGTCTATGTCTTGCAGCTGGCGTTTGCTAAATGGCATTGTTGCATAATAACAATGTTTAAAACAATGTAAAACAATCAATCTGGTCGTTTAGAGCTTCGTAACCCCTGAACCACTTGACCAATTAGAAAAGGCTTTATGAAAAGGGCACATCTATGGAGCAATACCTGTAAAATGAGCTAAGAACCAGCTTTACAGAACAAATAGTTTGACCTGTAGAGAGGACAGACGAAAGGAACATCCCCAGAACAAGACTAAGAACAAGACCAAGAACAAGAAGTTGTCTATTTGGCCCCTCTCTGTATCTCGGGTTTGGCTGGACTGAATTTCATAATTTTTGGACTGTAGACAGGCCTTGACTAGTCAAGGCTAGATTCCAAATTTGGTTTAAAACTTTTTAATTTTGACGGAGTTATAAGCTCTCAAAGTTGAAAGTTTAACACAGAGATCCTAGGTCGACCCTTACTAACACGGGCTATCGCCAGTGTTAATACGTGTAGCATTGTTTTATCCATTAAAAGTTACGTTTTCAGTTTGCGCACACAGGCTAACAAACGCTGATTTTCGTTCGCTTTGACTCACTCAATCAGCATCTTCCCTGACGCGGACTTCATGCACTTTCATATGAATTTTTCTAGCGTAAATAAATAAATATGCCTTTGTACAGCAAATTCGAAAGCTTTAGCCCGGCGGCTTTGTTATTTTTTTTCCAATATTTAACCGACTTTCACTAATCGTTTTATTTTATTAGTTCACAACGACAGAACCGTTAGCAAGCGGTTAATGCCTCATTCAGCATGATGTAGCTTTGGCCGGCATCTATGCACGCCCAGACCCTTCCCCAGACTTCATGGGTTCGTGTATGCTATTATTTTTTACTTGATTCTGGGCATAAATTAAAGCGCTTTTAACATTTAACGGAGTTGCACTAATCCTTTAATTTTATCGTCTACAACGACAGAACCTTTAGCCAGCGGTTTAATATTAATATGCCTATAAATGAAAAGCATCGTTTCATCCATTGTATCAGTTTATTGGCAACAATCAGTTTTCAGTATATTGCCAACAATCATCCAATTTACAATAATCGAATACTGTTATTATTAGAAGGGTGTCCGCGTTGGTCGGGTGGCCGTTTTACAACACTGCAACTAGTTTTTAATAATGTAGATTAAAGCAACTCTTAGCTAAAGGCTAAGGAGCCCAGTGGCATGCTGCCTCACAGTGTCAGGGTTGGAACAGTAGTGTCTGCTGCTTAAGCAGGTGGGTCTTTTATATACCCCCAGTAGCCTACAGTTCCAATAGTAAGGTAGAGCCGAGCAAGTCGGGCCTCGAACCCGGACTTGTTCTATATTTAGCAATGAGGTAATGTTCTGACTACTGACTTATATGAAGTATCTGGATAGCTGGTACTTGGTGCTTAGCGAATCTAATTTATTTGTTAATTTAAATAGCCAAATGAACATTGTATGTTACAAGATGGGTTTAAAGGAAGCAGGATCCGTGATCGAACAAACACTAATCGGCTAAATTAAAGGATTAAGCCTGGATATTAGGAATAATATAATTACAGAAAGCTCAGCAGAGACTTTATGAACTGACGAGGCCTGAAAAGTGGACACATTTAAATCGGCTGTTTCTTGTGCTAGAGCAACTTACAGGCCTCGTCAAAAGTGACTAAAGTGGAATCCATTGCAATGAGTTTTTCTTGGGCCGTACAACTGCATATGCCCGAGACAAATCTATCTCGCAGTATTTTCGTAAGCAAATCATCATAGTTGTAAATCAGTGGAAACTGCTGCAATATACTCGGCAACCGATTCGCCTAAACGTTGCTCTTGCTTTAAGTAGCTGACCCTCTCTAGAGGGCTTTGGGTCGACATTACCTTTCAATAAATCGTTTGTTTCGTCAATAGTTTTTAAATTTACAGCGATGGGTGCACTTAAGCTTCTTAGCAAATCAAACGTTTTGCAACTCACGCTGGCCAGATAAACTGGCATCTGTTTTGTCTAGCGGTATATTTAAACTACTGAAGTGCGTAGCGAGTCTCAAGAATGCTCAATTAAATTCATCAAAAAGCTTATGAGTTTTAGTAGGAGCAGGCGCAGCAATAGCGGACAGATTTGTCGGCATATTGCTGTCTCCTTCACTCAATTCCTCCTCAAACTCTATCTAAATCTACAGTTTCAGAATTAACATCCGAATTTAAATTTGCTCTAGTCTTTTAGCAACACCAGGTGTAAATGCTAAACTTCGAAACTCAAACCTATCGCTCATAAGTGATAAAAATGCAATAAATATTAGTTTAAACTGCATTTAATACTGCTGAAACTGCAGAATACTGCAAATTAGGTTAATTTGAACTTCTTTAAAGCTACTTTGAAATGCACTTAATAGTTCTAGCTAGGCCTACACAAAATACAATCTTCAATCTATCACACTTAACAATAGTTTACTCGTGAACCACACTGCGGGTGCAAACCACACTTTTTATAGATTAAAGCACCTTAGTTACGCTTACGAATGCGTAAACTCGTTTGTAATCTTTAGTAGCTCACAGCTAAGTATACTACATCAGCTTATTTTAAGTACATTTTTAAAGTAGTTGTTAATAACGGTTGTATGTCTTTTAGCCTTTTAGTTTTAGCAATTCATTATTGACAAAAGCAACAATTTTATACTCTTTTAAGCATAAGTTTTTTTTTTTAACATTTTAGTATTTTAACATGAGAATAATCCTTTTTTGCGTAATGCACCTTTACAGTTGACAACGGCTGAACAGATGGAATCCTGTATCTAAATTTTAACAATAATTCACGTGCAACATTCCACACCACCCACAGGACTATGCTAAAAGTCCTCTCGGTGTAATAACTAACTTGCGAATGAAATATCTTTGTCTTTGACGGATCTTACAAGAAATCAAATGACTTCACTGATATTTTGCCCCAAAATACCAAAAAATCCAGGGCATCGGTTGTCCTCCTCCTTCGCTGGCCAGATGTCAGATTCAAAGCACAGTTTATCTTCTTGACTGCTATCACAAAATAAGACGGACCTGCCAAAATCCGCCAAACTCCAAGGTACTAACAGTCACCGCAGGAAATTTAAAGGTAATTTTAAAGTTTGTTTATGCTAGGTTTAACTAAACACGTGATTCCTGGGTGTACCATGTTTGAAGAGTTTAAGTTTTATTAGAAAATTAATTCTAAACTAATTCATAGTTTTACTCTTCAGGTTGATTGGCATCCTCGTCGCCAATGTGGTGTTTGCCAATAAGTAGGTTCAGAGTGACCGCACCGTTAGAAGGGTGTGACAAGAAACAGACTTTGCCAAAGCTTTTGACTTCGTGTTCCACTGTAAACTGTTCAAGTTGAAACACTGTGGTGTTGGAGGTGACTACCTAAGTGGATGGAGTGGTTCTTGTTGGGTCTTAGCTAAACAGGTTGTGTCGGAAACTTCAGCTCAAAGCCAATTCCTGTAACCAATTGAGTCCCCAGGGTTACGTCCTAGGACCACTGTTATTCCTGATCTACATTAACAATCTTAAATATGATAATGATGGCATCTCCATCCCAAATTTTGCAGATGGTGTCAAAATTTATAGAATAACTAGCGGAGTCGCTCGGTTCGCTCGCTCATTCCGCCGCGTCTCGCTGCGCTCGAGGAGATTGGTTGTTGAAACTCATATGGTGCTGACAGACACTCCTAGCAAAAATTATCAAAAATATGTTTACAATTATCAAACATAAACATTTAGCCTACAACTTACTAAGAGTGTTTAAGAAAAAGTGCTGTCTCTGATGACAAAAAAGCTGATTTTCGTTCGCTTCGCTCACTCAATCAGCGCAACCTACCTTACTACTTAATTACTGTATTTAAGAAAAAGTGCTTTACAAACAACACACAACCACCACAACAACACACAACAACACAACACAACAACAATGTCTTTACAAACATGCACACTACCTCTGGATAGCAGTGCCATGGTTTTTCGATCAGCGTCTTTTGGGTAAAGGTTGGGAAACTTCCATATCTAATTTCATTTACGCCAAAATAGTTTTCAGATGGCGCTCGCAATCGCAAGCGGCAATAGTATTTGCTAAAATAGCATTGTTTTGAGTTACGGATTACTGCCGATCCTACGTGTTTTGTCCAAAAAATACCGAATAAATGCATTGTTCCGGCCAGGAAAAATTTATGTGACGCCTAGAACACGTATAGACAGAATAACGACGACAAAACAAATATAGTACATAACGTTTAATTAGAAAAAAATATTTAAATCAAGATAAAAAAAAATATTGATTGGATAATGCTCGACAACAATGCAAACTTTTTCATTGTTATATTAAGAACATATGTCACTAGCATCGTTAGCATTCAACATGGCTGCGGCCAGAGTCAAAAGGCTGTTGTTAGCACTAAAACACAGAGAAGTAGTGACTCAGAGGAATATTGACGCTGGTGTGGTAGAAGAAGATGTGTATGAACTCGTCAAGAAGTTGGCTGTAGAAGAAGGGATCAGTGAGTTGGACTTGATGTTGTACGGGGTATCGTGTAAATCGGCGTTTGAGGGAAGTAAAAATTGGGCGATGGCAATGGAAACCTCAGAGTCTGCCGGCAACAATGGGAACAATGACAAGGACAACAAAGATAAGGACAAGGACAACAATACTCCCACTCCTAATTCCCAGATTGGTAAGGTGGAAAACGGTATTTACAAACGGAGTGTGTCTGATGTTGGTTTTGGCAACCACCAACCGTCCTACGCTGCTGCAGCTGGTTCTCAAGAAGGCTTGGGCCATGCGGGTGGTCGTCGAGATGGATATGAAATTGATCAGGCTTCGGATCGGGACCTGGAGTGGCTAAAGAAACTGTATCGTGGAAGTCTGGCCAATGTTCAGATGAGTCTTTCCCTGATTTTAATTGCCGATCAAAAAGGCAGGCCATTTTTTGTTAGTCATGTCAGAGACGCTTTGGGAGTTTTGGTCAACTTGAAGGACATCACCGGTATTAGTTCCCTCCGAGCCAATAACATTTTTCAAGTGGGCTTCAAGACGAGTGAAGCCAAAGCGAAAGTCAAGATGGCCGGAGACCTCTCTTTGAATGGCTTCAAGACCAGGGTATACGACCTCCATGAGCGTACACTTAGAATTCGTCTCCATTGGCTCCCATTGGAAGTTACAGAAAGAGAAGTTGGTAGTGCGTTAGTTGAGTTTGGATCCCTGACAAGCCATAAATTTGAACTGTTGGCGACGCAGGGGCTACAGCACTGTGCTTCGGGTGTTAGGAGTATCACAATTAAGTTAAGAAGTAATGTCGTAATTGCGGACATCCCAGACATTATAGAGATCAAAGGTGTCCCAACCTTGCTGGCTGTAGCGGACAGGCCGCCCAGGTGCCTCCGCTGCTGCTGGCGAGGTCACGTGAGCAAATTCTGCGACAGTGTGTATTGTAAGGTGTGCAGAGGTTACTCTTTGTTTAATGCGCCGTGTCTTCATGTGCAGGAAACGCTGAGAGCTCAATCGAGGACCACTGTTCCCGGTGTGCCTTCCGTCCCAGTACTACCAGTTGTTCCCTCGACTTCCCCAGTTTCTCCACGTCTTCAGGGACCCTCCACATCCCATGCTGGTCAGCAGGAAGTATCTGTGAGTGTTCTGGCTACTGCTCCTGTGTATGCACCAGCGAGTGCACCTGTGTCTCAACACAAGGCTCCGGCAGGGGAAATAGTGGCGATGGAACAAGATGGTTGGAGAGTAGTGCGCCCGAAGAGGAGGAAGGACCACGGGAAATCACGTAGCCCGGGGTGTTCGCCTCCGTCGAGTAAGATGGTGGTCTTGGAGAGAAATATATCGGTGGAGACTTCTGTTAGTGAACCTGTTGCCAATAGAAGTAATGGAAGTAGTGCTGTCGGAGCTGGTGGTTGTGGCAGTGCAAGTGATCAGGCTGCTAGTGAAAGTGACGCCATTCCAACCGACAATTCTATGCTCCCCCTAGAGGCAGTAGATAGAGTGCAGGGGGTTAGTGTCCTGGAATCCCCAGTAATTGGAGGTGCGGGTATTGTTAGTGATGTGGGTGAAGTGGTTGGTGAGGTGGTTGCTGATGCGATGGTAGAAGCAGATTTGGTGACAAACACTGGTGCTGTTGATGGTGGGGTTGGTGATCCAGTATTTGACCTGCATACAGTTTTCATTTTTCAGGATGGAAATATGGGCTCCGAAGAGATAGGCTAAATTCAGGATTTGCTCTTGGAATATCAGGGGTGCGGGGTCTAAATTGGAGAGCATTTGGGAGCTGGGTGTAAGAGTGGATGTTCTTGGGCTGCTGGAGTCCAGGCTCCCTGTGGGTATTGCCCCCGTTGTTCAAGGCTATTTAGGGTTGGCTGGCCCAGGGACCTCGGGCGTCAGAGTACTTGTTAGGATGGGGGTGCCTTTTTCCATGTTTCCTCATTATGTCTGCCCTGGTATTGATGCTTGTATCTTTCGGGTATGGTGGGAAAACAAGTGGTTGACGGTCGGCTTTGTTCATGTTGTGGGTCAGGTTTCGGGGCAGAATTGGTATTCTTGGATCGAATCCCTCCCAAAGCCTCTGCTGTTGGGGGGAGACTTTAACGCCCATCACTGGCTGTGGGGTAGTGGTCGCTGTGATGCTAGAGGCACACTGATAGCGAATTCTTTGGATAGCCTCAGTTTGGAGGTCATTCAGGACGGTACTCCAACTTTTGTCAGGATGTATAATGGAATAATTCAGGAGTCTGTACTGGATTTCTTTTTGTGCTCCTCAGAAGTTGGGCACAGGTTTGCGTTTGAGGTCTCCCAGGACCTGAGAGGGAGTGATCACTTCCCTATTGCTCTCTCTCAGGTGTCTGCGAATGGAGGCTTTTGCGCCCTGCATGGTAGAGTGAGTTTGCAGCGTCCGGTTGTTGGCTCAGGACAGTTTGGCTCTTGGTTGACACGCTGGGTCCCAAAAAGGGATCTGAGGCATGTCTCTAAACTTGGGGATTCGAATAGACTTCCACCCCCTTGGTGGACGCCTCTCTGCTCTTTCGCGGTCCGGGACCGTAGGCGTGCTTGGCAGCGGTTTCGTCGGAACCCAACTGGCTTGCGTTGGTATGAATTCGTTGGCGTCTCTGCTGAGTCGAGATTCATTCTTCGCAAAGAAAAGGAGAGTTATGGGGAGCGCCTGTGCGCGAAGGTGTCTAGTGGACTCCCTCTATCTAAGGTTTGGGCTCTTGTTAGGCCCAATGATACTCGATCAGTGATCTCCTGGGTTTTAGATGAAACTGGTCAGGTTCTTCGTGGAGTGGCCATGGCGGAGGCTTTTAATCGGAACTTCTCCCAGGTCTTTGATGCTCCTAAGGGTCGGCCGCCACCGGAGGTCGTATGGCACGACTCGGTAGGCAATGAGGGGCCTCTCACACTGTTGGAGCTGAACTCAGCTCTAGATAAATGCAGTATTGAGGGGGCTCCTGGCATTGACGGTGTCACCTATAGTCAGTTGCGTCGGCTCCCTCAGTCGGGCCGAGTTGATCTTTTGGGCCTGTTCCAGGGAGTCTTGGATGGGAGTGTCTTGCCCCCCTCCTGGCTTTTCGCCATCCTTTCCCCGGTACTCGGCCGTGGCAAGCCTCGCACGAGTGTCACTAGTTATCGGCCGATTGCTCTTTTGTCCTGTCTCAGGAAACTTTTTGAGAGGATGTTGAACCTCCGTCTCGTCCGGGTGCTTGAGAACTCTGCTCTTTTGTTTGAAGCGCAGTTCGGATTTCGAAGGCGCAGAAGCGCTCAGGATGCCGTGCTTTACCTAGAGTCTGGTATCAGAGAAGCTTGGGTCAGGGGAGAATTTGCGGTGGTAGTCTTTTTGGACATAAAAGCAGCATATGATATGGTTGACGTGGACTGGGTTGGTTATGCGCTGCACGAGTTTGGGGTTAGTAGTAAATTGGCCTCTGCTATACTCGCTCTCTTAGGTCGTCGCCACTTCGCGACTAGAGTAGGGGGTTTCTGGTCGAGTGTAAGTTCCACTAGTCGGGGCCTCCCGCAAGGGAGTTGCCTAAGCCCTACGCTGTTTGCAGTGGCCATGAACAGTGTGCTTCGGACCTTGAGTGCCATGGTAAATTTAGTAGCCTATGCGGATGATGTGGCGATTTGGCTTACCGGTAAGGATGTCCCTCACCTCCTTGGATTGCTTGAATGTGCGATAGCGGAGGGGGCAGCTCTTCTGGCCACTAGGGGATTATCATTGTCGGCACCAAAAACGGAGCTTATGATTTTTTCCAGGGGTCCACTCATTGCTGGCTCCCTGAAGGTCGGTAGTGCTGTGGTACAAGCGAGTGCGTCCGTGAGGTACCTCGGATTTCGCCTTGACCCCCGTCTAACGTGGCTGGGGGATGCTGTGGCAGTTCGGGAGACCATTGCTAGTCGTGAGAGGGTCTTGAGATCCATTGCTGGTAACCGGCTTGTAGTGCGTAGAGCGGCAGTCTCTGCGCTGTATCGTTCTTACGTCCGCTCTTGTGCTGATTTCCATCTGCCGCTTTTGGCGGGCTCTAAGCGGGCGATCGGGAGTGTTCAGGTTGCTCTGAATAGGAGTCTGCGTGTGGTTACCGGTTGTTTGCCCTCCACTCCGGTTGCAGCACTCCACATCGAGGCGGGTGAGCGCCCAGCGCATATTCGTGCGCAGGAGCTCCTGTTGGCAGTGTGCCTGAGGGCGGTTGCTCGAGGTGACAAGGATCCCTTGGGGAAGATATTTCGGGATTACACTACGGTGGGCCCCCTGGCGCGGGAGCAGCTTGGGAACCTGGGTCTGGGAGCGTCGCTGCTCCTGGAGTCTGGGCTTGCAGCGATCCCAGTACTTTACAGAGGGTGGCCACACAGCCCATGGCTGTGGTGTCAGGCTGTTCGCAATTGTTGTTTAGTTGGGGATGGGTTAGTGGTTAGGCAGGGTGGAGACATCTGCTGTGATGCTTCTTTTCGGAGGGAGGGCTGGAAAGGGGGAGTTGGAGTCTTTCTAGAGGACCTGCGCCTAGCGTTCAGTTTCTCTGTTCCTTTCCTGCCCTCGGTGTTTGTCGGCGAGTTAGCTGCTATTAGCATCGCCATTGACGTTGGCCTCGACTTGCAGCTTCCGGAGTTCAGGGTATTGTCCGATTCGGCGTCTAGTGTAGGTTGTATTCAGCGTGCTCTTTCTGATTTGGAGGAGTCACACCCAATTGTGGTGGAGATTGGTTGGAAGCTCTATGGCGCCTTGCAGTCTGGGGTTGTGGTGGAAGTTCGGTGGGTTCGTGGACACTCCGGACATTTCGGGAATGAGGTGGCAGATGGTTTGGCTCGTAGCGGATGTTTGTCCGGGGTAAACCCAATTTCGGTACCTGTTATCCCCTGTGACCTTCGTCCTGTTGTGATTGCTCGGGCCTCTGAGCCATGGCAATTGGAATAGGAGGGGGGTGGCATGGGGAGAGGACTGTTTCATTTGCATCCAAGAGTGTCTGACCCTGTGGACCTGGCTTCTTTGTCCAGGCGTGATGCGGGCGTGCTGTCGCGGCTGCGCACTGGACATGTGTTGCTCAATTCCTATGAGCATAAATTGGGATGGAGGGCTTCTTCTCGTTGCGCGTGTAATTCTGGAGACGAGACAGTAGAGCACTTTCTGCTCCATTGTCCTCTTTGGGCTGCTTTCCGGCGGTTGCCACTAAGCCAGCCTGGTATGGATTTGCTTGGTATCATTGGTGTTCGTCCATTTAATGTTGGGGCCTCCCGCACCCTTAGAGCTACCTTGCAGTTCTGCTGCAGCACGGGGAAACGTCTTTAGTCTGTCTCAATCGGAGCTAGTGCCGTCCGTGGCGTGGTGGGGCCGTACGGTTTGAGGTTTAGGTTAGGGCTTTCGTTTTGAGTGTGTGACAATCTATATTTAAATTCAAGTTAATTAAGGACTGCTATGTACACATTGTCAACTTATTTGTCGGGAGTTGTTGTTTAATTTTGTTAAGCTTCTGGATTGAGTATTCAAAATTCGGCACTTTGGTTTCTGTTGGAATTTTCGCTTTCCTCTGTGACTAATTGTTGATTGTGGCCAGTGGGTGTTGTGATTTGTTAGGTCTAAGGTTTTAGTTTTAAGGTATAGAATTGAGTGCATGACTCTCAGGTCTGTAGTACTCAGGTAAATAAATTCAAATTCAAATTCAATTCTATGTCACTAAAGGCGGAATGAATTCTCCATTGTTGACGCCAAAGAGTGGCATTGTTTAATTGCATTGTTTAAAGCCCCAGCCAGTATCACGAAAACAATCATTTGACTCTTTGGCGTCAACAATGGAGAATTCATTCCGCCTTCAGTGACATATGTTCTTATATACAACAATGAAAAAGTTTGCAATCCAATCAATATTTTTTTTATCTTGATTTAAATATTTTTTTCTAATTAAACGTTATGTACTATATTTGTTTTTTCGTCGTTATTCTGTTTATACATGTTCTAGGCATCACATAAATTTTTCCTGGCCGGAACGATGCATTTATTCGGTATTTTTTGGACAAAACGCGTAGGATCGGCAGCAATCCGTAACTCAAAACAATGCTATTTTAGCAAATACTATTGCCGCTTATGATTGCAAGAGCCATCTGAAAACTATTTTGGCGTAAATGAAGTTTTTGACGTGCGTACTATGGAAGATTCCCAACCTTTACCCGAAAGACGCTGATCGAAAAACCATGGCAGTGCTCAGCGCGGTTTACACTACCTCTCACTGGATGGCAACACAGTCGTCGTCAACACCGTCAGATTGGGACTTTTCAATATGACAATTGTAAGTACTACTCATACAAATAGACGGATTCTTTTCAATATGACTATTGTAAGTATTAATCATACAAATAGACGGCTTAAAAAGGGAATCTTTTGGGCGTTTTAAAACGTTTGTGTTAAATGGTGTGTTTGTGTCGTTTCAGCGCAACTAGAGATTGCATTACGATTGCAAATAGACGGCTTAAAAAAGGAAAACGTGGAATTAAGGAAGGAAAAGCACCAACTGGACGCAAAGATAGCGCAAAGCGAGTTTTTGCACAGTCGTGTGAAAACACAAAAAGAAAATGTGCAGAGTCGTATAAAACGCCTTGAATCAGAATTAAAGGAAGAAAGCAGCCTGAATTAATTGTCCCGCAAGTCCTCCAGTCAACAGTTACCACGCAAGTCCCGCAATCAACTGTTACCATGTAAGTCTCGAAAGGCGATGTTTTGGATCTACTGGATTAGCAGTTTGAAACGAATCATTCGACGCCTGCGAAGAGTTGGTAGCAGTAGCCACCAACAGTGATTAAGTGGTAATCCCTGTCACCAATACTGAAGAATTGGTAACCCCAGCCACCAATAGTGAAGTAACTGAAGCCACCAACAACAGTTAAGAAAAGTATGTTAAACTCATGTCACCACGCCACGTTTTTTTGGTTTTTTTTTTGGGGGGGGGGGAGATTTTTGTTTCAACAAAAACAAATACATAATTTGGAACAAATGCATAAGTTTTCCCCACGATCACTCTCCCTGCTTTTTCATGTTTCAACCCTGCTCTTCTCCTTTCTCCCCCACCCCTCCCTCTTTCCTCCGACGTATTGTCTGCACTGTGAAAGACGCCGTCAGCTCCCGGGTTGTCGTTGTGCACAATTCAAATGAAAGTATTAATGAAACGGTTAAATATGGAAACTTTGCTGTACAAAGGCGTATTTATTTCTTTACGGTAGAAATATTCATATGAAAGTGAATGGGGCCAGGGGTCATCAGCGTTTGGTAGCCAGTGTTCGCAAACTGAAACCGTAATTTTTAACGGATAAAACAATGCTTCACGTATATACAACTTAATATTAAACCGCTGGCTAAAGGTTCTGTCACTGTAGATGATTAAAATTAAAGGATTAGTGAAACTCTGTTAAACATTGAACAAAATTGACAAAGCCGGCGGGGCTAACGATTGACACTTGGCTGTATAATGGCGTATTTGTTTATTTCCGGTGCACAAAGGCGTATTCCCTTTATTTCCGGTGGAAAAATTCATATGTAAGTGCATAGAGTCCGGATCAAGGGAGGCGCTGATTGAGTGAGCGAAGCAAACGAACATCTGCGTTTCCTAGCCAGTGGGCGCAAAAAGACAAGACGGGTTACACACCTTTGCAACAAACACATGAGAAAGCAAATCATCCAAATGTTTTAAACGGTGCATCAAACACCACCCGTGCATAGCACTTAAGGGCTTCAACTGGTAGTACTTAATAATGCTATAAACAGTGGTGAAGCTTGGTCCCATCACTGGCAATTGGCAACTGCTGCCAACTAATATAAAGTCCTACAATTAGGTAGAATTATCACTTTGGGACAAACACACTTAAAAATGAATGCTGACGTTATACGAAGCTTCTGCCTAGCCTCTTTAATAAATCATATGACCGATTGAGATTGTTGAACCTGCCGTCTCTTGAATTGCGTTGGCTGACTGCTGACCTTGTACTTACCAATGGCTTTTTACATGATTGCTATGAAATTGACAGTGAACAATGTCCGATGGTGCGAAAGGTCACGAGGACACAAACTGAAACTTGTGAACCAGGCCAGGTCGAAATTTCGCAGATACCGCATGATCAGTATTTGGAACAGTCCCATCAAAAGTCGTTTTAGCACCTACCATTTTTAGTTTTCCACGTCACAGAGTGATTTGTTGGGTTTGTAAGTTTTAACATTTTTTAAATCTACTTCCATCACGTTCTGGGTGGTTTAAATTGGCTGCGTGTTAGTGGCATAATAGAACGTTCACAGTCCAGATGTTTTGCAACAAATCTCTTATTTATTGTTAAAGTGGACGCATTTTAGCATTGCTTTAGTAAAATAAAATTTTGGCATGTTGAATTAACTGGCCTGAAGTCAGGAAACGAAACCCACAGCTTTTTTCCCAGAAGACCTTGTGTCGCGGAATGGAAAATGAAGCGACAGTATGAACACTCCTACATCCTACAGACATGCACACGTTTCATACACTTCTGTGAATAGTTAGACATCTGCAACATGGAGGATCAGAGAACGCGTTGAAAGCCACTTCAAAGACGTTACAGCATAGATTAATTTCTGCCAGGTGGGCCATTGCGCTGGATTTCAACCAAATTCCAGCTTTTGTACCACGTTATTTTTTTTACCCTGAGTCCTGAAATGTGCCAAACTTTCGTGCTGTGTTGCTACGATGTTCTTCACAACTGAATACTGATTATTGTTCAGTACCTGGTATAACACACTGCTAAATAAAGGCAAAAGGGGTGAAAGAGAGCCTGTAGACAAAGCAACGGAAAGAATTTTCACTAAATAAGCCAGCAAATTTCAGTTCTGGTGTGCATTGTTAATAAAGAGTGCAGAAGAACATGTATGCCAAAGTGGCATTACATTAGAAAACAAAAAACGGACTGTTTCAAGTCAAAACAGGAAAGAACACCAATAAACTTTCCTATAGAGTAGCATCAAGTGACGTCATTTTGGCCACGGAGATACCATTTGGAGGTAATAGCTACAAGGTGCACTAGATTAAAATGTAAGGGAAAAAACGGCAATTCTAGTCAAGACAGTGCTTTGAGAGCGGATTTCTTAGGCTTAAAAAACGTTGCTTTCTCCAACAACAAAAATCGCGCGTTATAGGCTTAAGAAATCCAGTCTAATAGCATTGGTTAAGTAAGACGACCTTCTTTTCCCTCTCCAGTGCTCCTTGCAGCTAACCCAGTTACTGGTTCCACCATAGAGTTATACATAATAATACTAAGTTGTGTCACTGCCCTATAAGCAGTTGTCCAACTAGGTTACTGTACTCGATGGGGAGGAGGGGGAGGGGAGGGGGCAACAATGGCAGTTTTGCCGAGTGTTGGAGGTGTACCAATAACAGCTGAGGTGTGGGGGAGAGTGCTGTATTGTGAAAATCTTACGGCTTTTAATAATTAGATACTAATTCTTAAACTCTCCTCATGACGGGTATGTATGATGTTGATGTTTTGTTGGAAATGTGTAGTTTAAAACAAAATATGGATTTGTGACAATTGTCTTATGGCTCCCAACAAAACATCATCATACGTACCTGTCAACAGGAGAGTTTAAAAAATCAAAAACAAAACACACAAGGGTGAAAGAACCCGCCAAGTTTCAGCAAATCAAAGTAGTGATATCAGAACAAAATGGCTGCTACCAAGTTGCTACATTAGTTGCCAAGCTATTCCCACTGAGGATTTGATCAAAGGTTAAATGAAAAACCTGACAATTGCTGAAATCCGTAGCAATGGTCAAGTTTTTCATTTAACGTTTGAAGTAATAGTCGGTTGGATTAGCTTGGCAACTAATGTAGCAACTTGGTGGCATCCATTTTGTACTGATATCACTTCTTTGATTGGCTGAAACTTGGCGGGTACTTTCACCCGTTTGGGTTTTGTTTCTGATATCACTTTTAAAAGATAATTGGTTTAACTCAGGCAGGAGAACATTCTTATTAAATGGGTGAACAACGTAGGCTAACATCCACTTAGGGGCCATTCAAAAACCACGTGACCGTTTTAAGGCCATTTTTAACCCCCCCCCCTGTTTGGTCATCTGTGGTCATGTCTTGGACTCCCCCCCCCAAAAAAAAACCACGTAGCTCATAGTCAACCCCCTCCCCAACTTAAAAAAATAACAACTTAATGTGTTTTTAACAATGCAGTACCACTTGATATACAATTTGTTATTGTGCCGTACCAAATTTGATGAACTGATAGTGTTCGAAATGAGTAACCCAACGATAGGTACCCCAATACTCCACTTTCGCTGTTACAAAATGCAGCTGTTTGACTCATCGTGTAAAATATTTTAACCAAATTTCTTGGCGATCTGCAACGGCCGCTAGAATAAACGTCATCCGAGATTTGTAACTGAGACGAAAGTAGAAAATTGTAGCCTATTTACGTTCATTATTACTTAGGCTACCACTAAATTGAATTGTTTCCGTGAAGCACTCGGTGTTAGTCGCATACTATTTAGATGAATTTAGTACGAGTCAAGGAAACAAAGTATTACGTTGTTGAAGATTTCTACAACAAGCCGCAGTATTTTTCACCACTATTTGGGAAATGCAGTTAGGTTGACGGGGGCCCAGCCGTTTTGTCGATGCATGGACTTAACATACTATCACATGGTCGATGTAGAAACAGCCCTAAGTGAGATGGTATGCGTAGAAACTCTTGTACGGTAAATGCACCAATCCATTGGAGATAATGGCTTTGTCTCCAATGCAGTGGCCACGTGGTCTATTTGGAAACCCCCCTCCCCCCATTATGGTTACTTGTGGCCTAAAGTCGACCCCCCCCCCACCCCCTGGCCGACCACGTGGTTTTTGAATGGCCCCTTATTTACTGTTTGTTTTTTTTACATTGAGATGAAGTACCCTCACTGAGAACAGAGAAGGGGAATATTCCGTTTAACATTTGCAACACAGCTGTAGCTAAGTGACCTATTCTGGCCAACTTTTATTGCTCAAACTCTCTACTAGTAATTTTTTTTTTAATTTCGTCGTTTGCACCAATCAGTGAATGATTTGCGGACTGCTCCAAAATTTCATTAACAGAATGTTTATTACTCAAAAAAGCAAGTGCTGGCGTATTTGTGGAATTTGGGTCACACTGGACCACACTACATTTGATGCTTCAACTTCGTCAGCTGTTGCCACATACCCTGAACCTCATATTTGATGGGAGACAGATAATTTGCAAAGATGTTGGTATAAGTACATTCTTGAATAAGTAAGGAATAAGTACATGAGACGTTTCTTTGCTTTCTTTGTTTTACTTTTCTGTCCATCTGTAGCGGGAGGGACCGAGGGTAGCGGGATGAGTATGTTCATTCTCTTAAAAATAAAATACTTCTTCAGGATACTCATATTCAAAAAGTGACTTGGCCAGTTTGCCGAATCTGTCTTCAAAAACGCCTTGGATTTTGAAGATTGATATTCTACCCCCCCCCCCCCCCCAACCCAGTGGGTTTTTGAAGACTGATTTAAATAACAACTACTATTACTGCAACATTATGGTATTTGAAACGTTGTAGGAAGGCTTATTCGTGTTCCTTTCTGGTTTTGATTTGGTTAAGTTAAACCTTCCCAGGGTGAGATATAACGAGTTCAGTTTTGTTTTCAAATTTGTGATTTTGAGGCCTGGAGTTTTCAAAGTTTTCTTTGCACTTCGCTTTTAAAACTTTGACCAACTTTACCTGCTACATTTACCTACTAATTCAGGGCAGGGTGCACCTGTGCATGTACTAGTACTTCCCTCCTTAACCTCAGGAAATGACCCTGTACCTTTTCAATGCTAACAAGTTAACATCTTTCTGATTTTGCTGGCAACTATGGCTATTTTAATTGTTATCTGAAGATGGGCGCCTTTTGTTGGACATTTCTACTAGAATTTGTTTGTCATGAATGGGAAATACTGTTTTGGATGTTGTCATGCCTTCCTTCGGTTGTCAGGCCATGACAGGAGAGAAGGTTTCTGGTGGCAAGGCAGAGACTGTGTCAAAACCCGATTCGTCACCAAAAATGTGAGCATTAAGTCAACTGCCGCTCCATTTTTGCCCCAAGTTCAGGCTGCGACCACAGTACCCCACTTTTCATCCGGATATTCATGCCATCGCCAGTTACTGCATCAGTTAGTTTGGTGACAGTCTACACTTCAGTTTCTTTCCTGAATAACCCCACTTGGATATGATGTAACAATGGCTTGGTCTTTTTCACTGCCCGAGACCTTTTGATTTTCATTCGTCAAGTTGCTTTAACACCTGACTTTTGTAGAGATGGTGTACTACTGACTATTTACGCCTTCTCCCAATCAGCTGGTTCTTCCAATTCTGGTTCTGGTGGCAATAGTTGTTTCATGTAATATAAGCCCTTGCTTAGGTTTAGCTTTGGTCGACTTACTTACAAAAATTACAGCGTTTCTCATGACCAATTGCTATCAGGAACATCTCATGTTAATTGTTTGCCAGAGACTAGGATTCCATGACAATGTTGTACAATCCGACCTTTCAAGGCAAGTCGCTACTTCTGGAGAAATGTTATCACCTCTTTTATAACCACTCGTCCAACCTTTATCACTGATACCTCGATAAGCAATGTCCTATTTAAGCACTCCATCACTACCTCCAGGCTATACTGAGGCTCCTGAATGTTTACAAGAAGCGCTCGACCTTGTTTTTGCTATACCAGCCGGTAAACCCTGCTATGGTCTCGATTACGTCCCGTTTCGCCAAAAAGAAAGCAGATTAAGAGCTTTTGCCTCAGGGGCCAGTCCCGTTTCGCCAAATCTCGTTTCGCCAAATATCGTTCACGAAATTTTAGGCACACGAAACATTTAAAACATTTAAACATGAACATTTATAACATGATAATGGTCAAAAATTTATAGATAAACACCCGTTTTGCAGAATCCCATTTTGCAAAATAACGTGCCTCGCTCGCGCTGCCGCTGCGGCTAAACACATAACATCAGAAACCACAGCTAATCAAAATTACTAACAATTAGGCATGCCTCTTTATTTTGCAATGTTACATTTTTGAAGAATATTTTGATTCTGAGAAACGGGATTCTGTAAAACGGGAATTCCCATTTGGAAAAGATAAACCATCACGTGTATAACTAACTATTATTAAAACAGAACCTTGGAATTGGCGTAGTGACGACCAGCATTCTAAACAATTATATTTAAAGCGCACGTTTTTACGTCTGTATTACCAGTTTTCAAAACGCTAATAAATCAACTGGGCTTATTCTACCACTGCTTGTCCCTGCTTAATGTTTGACTTTTAAAGCCCCATTCACGGAAATAAGGTATTAAATTTCGTGTTCGTAAAACTTTGCTAAATTCGTTTTGGCGAAACGGGACTGGCCCCTGAGGGTAAAACTGTTAATCTGCTTTTTTTTTTTGGCGAAATGGGATTTGGCGAAACGGGAGTTCACCATGTTCTTTTCTCAGATTTAAGGGGTAGTCAGGTATGTGTATGAAAAAGCTCTCCCTCTCCCAAGTCGAACAGCGTTACAATGCCACTTAAGCCCATGAGCGTCTACCTACAAGGGAATGTCTGAAATTACTGCTGCAGGAGCCTGGCAGAGCTACACCACGTTTATCAGCCACCTAAGATCTTAGCTGATTGGTAGGCCAATCAGAGGAGGTGCACTCTGCCGTGAATGTGCAGATATGCCTGACAGTAGAGGTGGTTGGAATTTGTACACCTAATTCCTAGGGTAACTTGAAAAATGCAGATAGTCTTAGAAGTATGTTGTTGTTACTGGTCTTAAAATTGAGGTATTTCACCTAAATAATTAATTTAAAGCTGGGACGTTTATTCCGTTCCTAGAGGATTATTCTTGTAGCCGTTTAGTTGTTTTATGGCAGGCATTTGTATATCAAGAAATATCCGTAACTTCCCTTTTTGTGTGAGTGCTACATTTTAACGAATTCCACCAACTTCTAGAGTTTGCATTTCTAGCCTTGTCCTAAAACAGTTAGCTATCACCCAGAATGCTATTACTGGTTTTCATGTCAAAGCATACAAGTAAGTTGAAGAAAGTGTAAAATGTAAAAAAAGTAAGTAAAATGTTTATTTCCAAGAAAGGGAAAAGGGAACCAAAAAGGGTCAAGCAAAGACCACTAACATTTGGCCAAAAATTTAAAAACACACAACGACACAACAAATGCACTTGAACAATACCCCGAAAAAGCAGTAGAGATTTTGCTGTTTTGACCCCCAAAAGAACAATTAGAATTAAAATCTACGAAGATATTTATTAAGATTACACTCTTCCAACATTCGACGGAAGGATGCCAACGAAACTGCAGAGACAACAGCAGCCGGGAGCGCATTCCAACAATTCAAAACCCAGTGAAAGAAAAACTGGGCATGGCAATTCAGGCTAGCCTTATGGACAGTAAGCTTATATGGGTGACCCCTAGTGCGTTCAGAATGGCATAAATTGAAGAGATTTGAAAAATCACCCCAAACCTGCCCATACAAGATGCCTTACGTCCGGCAGCGATCAGCTTTTAATCCCCTAAGTTCAAGAGAGTCAAGACCCAAACGTGTGAGACGGGCAGCATAATCCAAAGATTTTAAACCAGGGATGGCCTTAGTAAAACTACGTTGGACTGATTCAATCCAATTTATATCCCGCACCAAATACGGTGACCGAACAGGAGATAAAAATTCAAGAATAGGGCGTACAAAGACCTTAAATGCCCAAAGGAGAGTGGAGCGATGTCCAGAGCGAAACGATTTACGGATGGCAGCAGCCCGTTGCCTGGCTTTTTTTGCAATATGATTACAGTGAGTTGAGAATTTGAGGTCACTGGTAATCCAGACCCCAAGGTCTTTGACACAGTTGGAGGTTGGAATCGTGTCATCGTTGAGGGTGTAATGGAACAGCTGATTGGAAGACCCAAAATGAAGAGTCTCCGATTTACCTGGGGCAATAGGGAGTTGCCAGTCCCCCGACCAACCGTGCAACTCGTCAAGGGCAGCCTGCAAACAATCTGCAGTGATCTGGTCGAAAACCTGGTTGTGAAGTTTAACATCGTCAGCAAATTTAATTAAGGGCGCATCAACTGTGGATATTTGTAGATCACTGACGTACAACACGAACAGAAGTGGGCCGAGTACAGAGCCTTGTGGAATGCCACTAAGCACATCAGTTGCCCCAGATGTTGACTCCCCCACAATAACACGCTGTGTACGCCCAAGTAGAAAGCACGCTAGCCAACACCAGATGCCTCCCCGGAAGCCCAAACAATCAAGCTTTGCCAACAGCCTAGTGAGGGAGATGGATTCGAAGGCCTTTGCAAAATCAATAAATACCAAATCTACAGGTACACTAGCATCGACGGAATCAGTGATGGAGTCCAGCACTAGGAGCTGCTGGATGGTGGTGGAACGACCAGGGAGAAATCCGTACTGATCAAAAAGTGTCGAATTTGACAGGGAAATAAATTTTAACATTTCGGAGCGAATCAACTTCTCCAGAAGTTTGCATAGAACGCAAGTAAGTGCTATGGGACAATAATTTTTTGGATCAGAGGCATCCCCCTTTTTAAAAACTGGTACAACTAATGCCTCCTTCCAAAAGGGTGGCAAGCATCCCTCCCTTAAAGACAAGTTAAAGATCCACGATACTGGAACACAGATTTGGTAACGGATTTCTTTTAAAAGAAAAGCAGACAACCCATCGGGACCCACAGCTCGGCTAGGCTTTATGCTGCAGAAAGATGAGAGAACACTATTAGCTGTTACAGAGAAATCAGGAAAAGTAGACGAGACCAAATCACCCTGCCAAAGTGGCGTAGTAGAATCAGGAGGTACAAAGTTAGCCGCAAAGACATCACCTAAAAGGTCTGCCTTCACCTGATCACAGGTCACAACATGCTCTCCCAGTTTCAGGGGTGGGACCATGCTTGGCTGCTTGCATAATCTTTTCATATATTTAAACAAGGTGGCTGGATTTTTACCAGCAATTAAAACTTTTTCAAGGGCAATTTCATGCTCCCGGACTTTGTAAGCGTACTCTTTATGAGATTCCAGGTAAGCAACCTAGTTACTGGCAGATGGGCCAAGCTTAAGAGAGTGCCACAATTGTAGTTTTTTCCTCTTTAATTTACGTAGATAGCAAGGCACCTTAATCCCACAACACCACCACCCACAGGAACTAAAAAACTGCAACACGAAATGTAGTTGCTCAAAATACCATAAAAAGCAAAGCACATGTCAACTGTGGAGTTTTTCGTCAACAGCAAAGATGACCACTCAGTGCCATCCAACACACTCCTAAGAAATTTGTAGTCCAGTTTTGTATAATAATTTATAATTCTTTTGTTATTGGTTACAGCCCTACAATTAGATGTGCTAAGTTTAAAAGAGACCATCTGGTGGTCACTGCGCCCAAGTGAATCAAGAACCGAAACGTCGTAAATCAGTGGGACAACATCAGAAAAAACCAATTCGAGAATATTTTCTCCCCTAGTTGGTTCCAAAACAAGTTGTTGATAGCCAAGATCAGCAGTACCCTGGAGGAAGGTGCGTCCATTCACCCAGCTAGCCGAAGCAGTCACCCAGTTTATGGAAGACATATTGAAATTGCCAACAAGCACATTTGCCATATCCTTCTTATGATACCTCCGCAAAGTTTCACACATAGCGCTGACCGCCAAAGAATCAAATTGATCAGGTAAGTACCCCAAGTGAAATCTTACATTAAAGTCGAGAAGGTCGACAAACAGAAATTCCACCCCCTCATGTCTGTCGCCCACAACAAAAGGGAGATGTTCCTTAATCGCAGCCAGCAGTCCCCCCGCAGTGGAGCCCCTGTCCCTACGAACAATACGATAAGGCAAACCATGAACGATCAAGCCATCGGTATGCACTCCACAATAAACACCAAATCAAAAGTACCCATCGCCAACAAGATCCTAAAATCATATAAGTTTGCATAAATACTACGTGCGTTGATAAGTATGCAACGCAGCTCAATCATAGAGTTAGAAGCACGGCGTGTGGATGTCACACAATTTGGCATCGCAATACTGAGACTAGTTTTGCTACTTAACACCCGAGCAAGGCCCGTTACACGCCCCAGTTTCCCATATAATTAGTATCGCCCACTACACGGGAAAGTTCAGGTGGTTCTTATGTTCTTGTGTTATAGTCCTTAGGTACCTATCACATATTAATGTAATAATGTGAAGAGCAGTTAAAAATCGAATGATTCCAATTCATAATTTACACATTCTTCAGGGTTGACATAATAATTATTTTTAGGGTTGATCTAGACACACGCTAGTGTGTCGCCGCCAAGTAATAGTAGATCATCCGATTGTAGACATCCGATTGTTAAAAACTGATTATTGATGAAAATTAGGCGGCCGCACTAGCAGACTGTCTTTTAACTGAAACCAACTTATAACTGATTTCAGCATATTAGTGTAAACTCCCCATGCGGTAGAAATCTTAGCAAATCGTTTGAATCAGGTGTCTTGGGTTCAGTAACGAAGAAAACGTCAACACGAAAATGTGGGAACGTGTCCTTCATGGAGAAAAAGTGTCCTCAATAACGGTAAATTTGTGTTACTGGTGACTAGTAACTAGCTACTACATTAAAGTCACAACATTAAGGGGTATAACGACACGTCTACAGCTGATTAGGAAAGTTGCCAGATCTAAATTTCGGCAGACAGGTAAAGCGTCATATGAGGAAGTGCCTTTTTCTAAAATGGGGGTTGCAGCTAGAAGCACGTGGCCCTGAAGTGGCTCGTAAGTGCAAAATTATTGTTGTAACCATTGTTTGTATTGTCACTCAACAGTAGCTTATAACATGCTTAAGTGTTACACGCTTATCGTTTCAGCCTCTAATTGTCAGAATTCATTGTTGTTGCAAGTAGGTGGTTCATTAAGCAGAGCCGTAGGAAGGGTAAGGCGAGCAAGGCGCCCGTCTAGGAGCCCAAATTCATCCCAACCGTGTAACTGTGGAAGTGGGTCGCAAAGAATAAATATTTTTTAACGGATGGCGTTGCACACGAATTAAAGAAAAAAAGTTATATAGAGGCACTTCATAGTACTTACGTCTTGCTTCTTTAAGCATTAAGTCATGAGTCTATCACGTCACAGACTGTCAGAGACTCGGTCACATATGTAGTAGCTGAAATCGAATATGTATTGCATTCAACCAGCAACCAAACCACTTCTATGGCGCTAGGGCCTGGCGGCGGAGCACAAATATATTTTTCAATGGATGGTGTAGCACAAAACTTACATATAACTATAATTATATGTATAATGGTCAGTATTTAGTTATGTAAGCCTCAATATAACATTCGTGAAGTTTTTTTTTTATTTTACCGAAATAGGCAAGGGGGGGGGGGCGTCTCTCAATTGGTTTGCTTGCGGGGGGGGGGGGGGCGCCGCGCAGTTGGCTCGCCTTGGGCGCCAAGGGAGCTAGCTACGGCCCTGTCACTAAGAGACGGAGTTTGTTTTATTGCAAAGGTTTGGTCGGTTTTTTTGTTACGGTACACAAATCCAAACTAAATTATCTGCCCCACGACGATAAAAAGGATAATTATGTGTTCGTGAACACTATGGTAAGTGAGTGATTGAGTGATTAAAGTTAACCACGGTGGGGCCAAGTGAGGAGGGATGCACTGATTGAGTAAACGAACCGAACGAAAATCACGTCAAACCTTGTCAATTTCGCTGACGTAACGGCTAATTGGGCAATGGTAAAGATGAAAATTATGAATGGGAAAATTTATAGACATAAAATTTCTTCAGAAAAAAACGTACAGATGACGATTACACAGTCTGATCTTTTCTTCATTCACAGTCCTCTGAAGTAGTGATAACCACCCAAAACCCAAACTGGTATAAGAGAAGCCGACAAGTTTTCAAAAAACTGTCGACCTTTTAAAGTAGTGATATCATTCAACCAGGGAAAGGCTGCCAAGGTTAATCCTATTAGCCAAGTTAATCGCACCGAATAATACTTTGGATGTTAATGAAAACTTGAAGAGGACGGTACACGAACTCCTACGGAATTATCTGCCCCACGACGATAAAAGGGTATGCTTGTTATTAATTTATTTGGAAGCATTAGTGAAACGGACATTTGATTTTATGTAGAATTACTGTTCTCAAGTTAATTAACGTCAACGTTATAAAAAGCCAGCAAGTGCACATGTATACAATAAAATGCGACGTTTCGGGATTTGTCATCCCGTTGTCAAGCAAAAAAATAAATTTTATAGCATAGGCTACAAGTCACAAGATACACTTAAATGGTTTCCCATTTTAAAGAAAAGCAAGCCAGAGCAGTAAAAGGTAAAAAATAAAAAGTTAAAAAGATAATAAGTGAAGCCCAGTCAGCGCAACTGCTTCGTTAGGGAGAGGTCGTCCCAGTTCAGCTTTTGCGCTGACTGGGCTTCACTTTTTATCTTTTTAACTTTTTATTTTTTACCTTTTACTGCTCTGGCTTGCTTTTCTTTAAAATGGGAAACCATTTAAGTGTATCTTGTGACTTGTAGCCTATGCTATAAAATTTATTTTTTTGCTTGACAACGGGATGATAAATCCCGAAACGTCGCATTTTATTGTCTACATGTGCACTTGCTGGCTTTTTATAACGTTAACTACTTTTAGTGCTTTTATTCTGTCCACTCAAGTTAATTCTCATAGGGTAGAAAGACACGTCTACAGCTCATTAGGGAAAGTTGCTAGATCTAAATTTCGGCAGACAGGTAAAGCATCATATGTGGAAGTACCTTTTTCTAAAATGGGGGTCGCAGCTAGCAGCACGTGGCCCTCAAGTGGCTCGTACGGGCCAAATTATTGTTATAACAGGTAAAGGTGATTATCAGACCGTGAAATTGTCTATATATTTACAGGCCTATGCAAGTTCTGGCCGTGTCAATTTCACTGGCGTAACTGCCACGGCAAATATGAAAATTATGAATGAGCAAATTTATAGACATAAAATTCCTCCAGACAAAAAAGGTAGAGGGGACGATTAAACCGTCTGATCCTTCGTTCGTTCACAGTCCTATGAAAGCTGTGATATCCACCCGAAACCAAAACTGGTATAAGAAAAGCCGCCAAGTTTCAAAAAAGGGTCGGTTTTAAAGTAGTGATATCATTCAATAGGGAAAGGCCGCCAAGGTTAATCCTTGTAGCCAAGTTAATCGCACCTAATAATACTTTGGGCGTTAAATGAAAACCGCCAGTAGCAATGTTCTAGTTTTTATTTAACTTTCAAACTATTAGTAGGTGCAATTAACTTGGCTAAAAGGATTAACCTTGGCGGCCTTTCCCTGGTTGAATCATTTCACTACTTTGAAAGGCCGAGCCTTTTTTGAAACTTGGCGGCTTATCTTATACCAGTTTTGGTTTTGGGTGGATTATACTTCCCAAACTTAAGAAGACTGTGGTGGGCTTGTAGGTACCATATCAAACGTGTATTAAGAAGGTCAGTCTTGTAGGCCTTAAGGCTAGCTGACAATACTTGGTTGGTGGTTCAGCTGCCTTAGTGGGGATTAAATATTTTTGGCTTAAACTGTGATTTATTAGCTACCATTTTATTCTGATAGTTGTACGGGTAAGCAAAAAAAAAACCTGCAATATGTGAGGATAACACCATCCTGGTGTACTTCATGTCCACACCCATGAGAAACCTTTAGGAAGGGGTGCCACCTGAAACCTGTCCAAAAACCAAAAATGGGCATACAGTTTTTAAATGGGCACTGTACAATACAAAAATTCAAAATCGTTCTAATGAATGTAAGTTTGGACTAGGTTTTAAGGTGTGCCGAATTCAAAAAAACATGCTCTAAACAGTTGCCAGGACTCCACACGATGAGGTGTCCAAAATGGCACCCAGAATGGTGGCACAATTTAAGTGTTTTCATAATTTTAAAATATACCTATTGAGTAGAGGGAGCTTTGAATTATTCCTCAAAAACGTGAGTTCGTTTGCAATGACTAGTAACTAGTTGAGGCTGTTTCTGTATGCTGTAGCACTGCATTTTTCTTCAACTAACCATAAGTTACATCTTTAAAGTGAGGAAGTAGCAGTTCTAATTAAGATAAATGGATGTGTTTAGACTTAGATATCAGCTGGCGATGTATATTTTCCATCTTGAATAATTGAAATGATTTATTGTAATTAGGACCTAAGCTATAGGCTGTTTATCTTCAATGTACAGTAATGATGTGGATTTTTCGTGTATTTACCACGTTACATATTTAAATTGCTGCAATAGCCGTTTTAATTAAGACAAATAGATGTAGGCTTAGATAAAAGATGGAGAAGTATAATTTCGAACAAGGATAATTAAAACGATTTATTGTAATTCGGAGCTAAGCATGGTTAGTTTATCTACACTGTAGTGGTGTGCTTTTTACATTTATTTACCAGAATTTACATCGTTATACTGCAGCGGTAGCCATTCTAATTAAATAAAGTTAAACAGCTGAAAGTAGGCTTAAATGAAAGATGGAGAAGTATATTTTGGAACAAGGATAATTTAAACGATTTTTTTGTAATAAAGAACTAAGCTATGACAGTTTATCTACACTCCATTGTTGTGCGTTTTGCGTTTATATACCACAAGTTACATCTTTAAACTGCTGCAGTAGCTGTTCTATAAGACAAATTAGTATTAAAAAACGCTTAAGCGTATAAAATACGGATGTAAGCCTTAAAAAACGTAAAGCCCTAAAGGAACAGATATTAGAAAAAGACATGTAAGCCATCAACGTCGCACTAAAACGTGTAAAAGAATCTCAAGCGACCCAAAAAACAAGCTGGAACTTCTTTTACACGTATTAGTGCGACGCTGATGGCTTACATGTCTTTTTCTAATATCTGTTCCTTTAGGGCTAAGTTTTTTAAGGCTTACATCCGTATTTTATATGCTTACGCGTTTTTTAATACTAATATCCCTTATTTTTTTTCTTGTTTTAGCAAGAATAACACAGTAAAGAACACTGTAATCACCTTAAAATAACTGTTATCAAGGACCGCAGTAGCGGTCCTTATGTAAGCCTCAGCATGAAGTTCCGTGTTAAACGTCAAACTTTGAACTATAGTTTCGCCCAAAATTGACATAGACCAACGAAATTCGGTATTTGGGGTCGTGTCATAACTATTTCACCGTATTACAAATTTTAATGACAACAATTGAACCGTTCAACGTCCACAGCATGGTCATTTCTTGTTGTTGTTGTTGTTGTTGTTCTTGTTGTTCTTCTTGTTGCTCTTGTTGTTGTTGTTGTTGGGACTCTTTGCTCTGACCTGGAGATCGAACCACTGAACCGATTTTCAAGTTCTATAGCTTAAAACGTAGGTATGGACAAGGCCTAGGGCCTTTCGCAGGCTATTTTAATACAACTACAATATTCTTGACACGGAAAGCCAAATGGGCTAAAACTTTGCTCTCACCTAGAGACCGAACCAATGAACCGATTTTCAATTTATATAGCTTAAAATGTAGGTATTAACACCGACCAAGGCCTTTTGAACCCAATTTTGATGTGACTGCAGTATTCTAGTCGGCAGAGCAATTATTATTGCAGAGCACTGGGCAGAAATCATTAATGTACTCTTTGCCCTCGTTGGAGGTCGAACCACTGAACCAAATTTAGAGTTCTATAGCTTAAAACGTACGTATGGACAAGGCCTAGAGTCTTTCGCATGCTATTTTAATGTGACTACAATATTCTTGACACGGAAAGCCAAATGGGCTAGAAATTTTGATCTTGCCAAGAGATCGAACCAATGAACCGATTTTCAATTTGTATAGCTTAAAATGTAAGTATTAACACCGACCAGGGCCTTTTGAACCCAATTTTGATGTGACTGCAGTATTCTCGTCGGCAGAGCAATTATTATAGTAGAGCACTGGGCAAAAATCATTAATGTTGCTGTTGGGACTCTTTGCCCTCACCTGGAGATCGAACCACTGAACCGATTTTCAAGTTCTATAGCTTAAAACGTAGGTATGGACAAGGCCTAGGGCCTTTCGCATGCTATTTTAATGTAACTACAATATTCTTGACACGGAAAGCCAAATGGGCTAGAATAGGTGCCCTTACCTAGAGATCGAACCAATGAGCCGATTTTCAAGTTCTATATCCTAAAACGTAGGTATGGACAAGGCCTAGGGCCTTCCGCAGGCTATTTTAATGTAACTGCAATATTCTTAACACGGAAAGCCAAATGGGCTAAAACTTCTGCTCTTACCAAGAGATCGAACCAATGAACCGATTTTCAATTTGTATAGATTAAAATGTAGGTATTAACACCGACCAGGGCCTTTTGAACCCGATTTTGATGTGACTGCAGTATTCTAGTCGGCAGAGCAATTATTAATGCAGAGCACTGGGCAGAAATCATTAATGTACTCTTACCCCTCGCTTGGAAGGTGAACCACTGAACCGATTTTAGAGTTCTATAGCTTAAAACGTAGGTATGGACAAGGCCTAGGGTCTTTCGAATACTATTTTAATGTAACTACAATATTCTTGACACGGAAAGCCAAATGGGCTAGAAATTTTGCCCTTACCTAGAGATCGAACCAATGAACCGATTTTCAAGTTCTATAGCTTAAAACGCAGGTGTGGACAAGGCCTAGGGCCTTTGGCTATTTTAACGTAACTACAATATTCTTGACACGGAAAGCCAAATGGGCTAAAACTTTGGCTCTCACCTAGAGACCGAACCAATGAACCGATTTTCAATTTGTATAGCTTAAAATGTAGGTATTAACACCGACCAGGGCCTCTTGAACCCGATTTTGATGTGACTGCAGTATTCTAGTCAGCAGAGCAATTATTATTGCAGAGCACTGGGCAGAAATCATTAATGTACTCTTTGCCCTTACTTGGAGGTCGAACCACTGAACCGATTTTAGAGTTCTATAGCTTAAAACTTAGGTATGGATAAGGCCTAAGGTCTTTCGCATGCTATTTTAATGTAACTACAATATTCTTGACACGGAAAGGCAAATGGGCTAGAAATGTTGCCCTTACCTAGAGATCGACCCAATGAACCGATTTTCTATTTGTATAGGTTAAAATACAGGTATTAACACCGACCAGGGCCTTTTGAACACGATTTTCATGCGACTGCAGTATTCTGGTCAGTAGAACAATTATTATTGTAGAGCACTGGGCAGAAATAATTAAGTGGAGTAACACATTTTTGCAGAAATTTTGCAGAAAACATAAACTTGGTACACAAGTCTTTCTTAACAGTAAAAATCGAACCATCCATGGACCCCTATGAAATACCCCAAAGTGCCTTCAGTGCCCCCCTCCCGCCCCAGTCTCCCCCACCCCCCCTGTGATGCCTCCCAGGGGTTTGGGCAACAAATTCTTACAGATCAAGCTAAAAACATGAAATTGGGTGTAAAAGTCATTCTTAGCAGCATAAAACGAATCAGCCATGGAAAAGACTCTCTTATAACAGTTATTTTAAGGTGATTACAGCGTTCTTGTCTGTGTTATTCTTGCTGAAACAAGAAAAAAAATGCGGGATATTAGTATTAAAAAACGCTTAAGCGTATA
>JAHWFP010100955.1:31609-59125 GCA_023313725.1 Lithobius niger | reverse complement strand
GCAGAAATTTGTTACTCCACTTAATGATTTCTGCCCAGTGCTCTACAATAATAATTGCTCTGCCGATGCGAATACTGCAGTAACATCAAAATCGTGTTCAAAAGGCCCTGATCGGTGTTAACACCTACATTTTTTTGAGCTGTACAAATTGAAAATTGGTTCATTGGTTCAATCTCTAGGTGAAAATTCTAACCCATTTGGCTTTCCGTGTCAAGAATAATGTAGTTAAATTAAAATAGCATGAGAAAGGCCTTAGGCCTTGTCCATACCTACGTTTGAAGCTATAGAACTTGAAAATCGGTTTTGTGGTTCGATCTCCAGGCGAGGACAAAGAGTCCCAACAGCAACATTAATGATTTCTGCCCAGTGCTCTGCAATAATAATTGCTCTGCCGACGAGAATACTGCAGTCACATCGAAATCGGGATCAAAAGGCCCTGGTCGGTGTTAATACCTACATTTTAAGCTACACAAATTGAAAATCTTTTCATTGGTTCGATCTCTAGGTGGGGGCAAAAGTTTTAGCCCATTTGGCTTTCCGTGTCAAGAATATTGTAGTTACGTTAAAATAGCCTGCCCTAGGCCTTATCCTGGCCTACGTTTTAAGCTATAGAACTTGAAAATCGGTTCAGTGGTTCGGTCTCCAGGTGAGGGCAAAGAGTCACAACAACAACAACAACAACAACAACAACAACAACAACAACAAGAAATGGCCATACTGTGGACGCCGAACGGTTTGATTGTTGTCATTAAAATTTGTAATGTGGTGAAATAGTTACGACACGACCCCAAATACCGTATTTCGTTGGTCTATGTCAATTCTGGGCGAGACTATAGGAGTTCAAATTTTGACGTTTAACATGTTAGTTCATGCTGAGGCTTACATGTAAGCTCAGATGTAAGTATAGGCTTAGATAAAACATAACGAAGTATAATTCGGAACAAGGGTAATTAAAACGATTTATTTTAACTTTAGGAGCTTAGCTGCGGCAGTTTATCTACACTGTAGAGATTTGCTTTTTTGCGCCTATTTACCACAGTATTTACCACAGTATCTTTAAACTTGTGCAGTAGCTATACTAATTAAGATAAATGGATGTAATTAGACTTAGATGAAAGATGGAGATGTGTATTTTCGCATAAGAGTAATTATAATGGTTATCTATGATGTAGCCACATGCTTTATTTAATTCACCGCATGTTACATCTTTAAATTGATGCGGTGGCAGTTCTAATTATGATAAATGGACTTAATTGGGCTTATATGTATGAAAGGTGGCGAAATGTATACTCCAACATAGGTAAAAAAATCGGTTAATCGTATTAGGAGATAAGCTACAAGTGTTTATCTGTGCTGTAGCTCCATGCTTACTTCAGTTCTCTCTAAGTTACATTTTTAACGTGATGCAGTGGCAGTTCTAATTATAATTAATGGATGTATTTTAATTATGCTTGTTGGAAAATATACATATCCATCTTTCGTCTAAGCCTTATTATATTCTTTTATCTTAATTAGAATGGCTACTGCAGCAGATTAAAAATGCAGCAGATTGTGATAAATAGACGAAAAAAGCACAGTGCTACAACGTAGATAAAATGCCGTAGCTAAGCTTCTAATTACTATACCCTTGTTGGAAAAGATACATATTCTTCTTTCATCTAAGCCAATTACATCCATTTATCTTAATTAGAACTGCTACTGCAGCAGTTTAAAGATGTAACTTGTGGTAAACAGATGCGGTAAACGGATGTAAAAAGCACAGCACTACAGCATAGATAAAATTCCCCAGCTAAGATCCTAATTACAATAATTACAGCTAAGCTCCTAATTACCCTTGTCACGAAATATACATCTTCATCTTTCTAAGGCTTATTACATGTATTTATCTTAATTAGAACAGCTACTGCAGCACTTTAACGAGGTAACTTGTGATAAATAGACTCAAAAATGCACATCACTACAACGTAGATAAACTACCAAAGCCTAGCTTGTAGCTTCTAGCTTTTGAATGTTGAAAAATATACATCGCTACCTAATACCTAAGCCTAAATGCATCCATTTATCTTAATTAGAACTGCTACCGCATAACTTTAAAGATGTAACTTACAGTGAATTAAAGAAAAATGCGTTGCTACAGCATAAAGAAACAACTGCAGCTTATCTCCTAATTACACCACACTATACTATGGATTTGATCTGGTGTTTGCTAGTTACTAGTCATTGCAAATGAACTCACGTTTTTAGCACTAATTCAAATCTGCCTCAACTCTACAAGTCTGTTTTAAAATCATGAAAAATACTTGAATTTTGCCACTATTTTGGCCGCCATCTTGGATATCTTATCGTGTGGAGTCCTGGTACCATTTTAGAGCATTATTTTAATTTGGCAGAACTTAAAACATAGCAATTGACACCAAATTTACGTACATTTGATTTTTTTTGTTGTATAGTGGACATTTTAAAACAAAATTGCCGCCATAATAATAATAATATAAATTTATTGCCATAGTGACAAGGGCAAGAGAAGGACAAAGCTGTCACTCGTACTCTTCCCACATTAAAAATTGATAGTTACCTACATAGATTAAAACAAGATAAACCCATGTTGGGTTTTGGACAGTTTTCAGGTGGCACCACTTCCTAAAAATTTCTTATGGACGTGGACATGAAGTACTCGGGAGATTGTGTTATCCTCACAAAGTGCAGTGTTCTTGAGGAATTTTATTGCTTACACGCAGGACTTTGACGAGAACTTAAAGGCTTTCCTAGGCACACTAACAGGCAGATCATCAAACTTTCTTAGGAACAAATGAAACTAAGTCGTGTGACAGTCAATTAATTCCACCCATCGCCATTTTTCTCGATCCTCCACATCAAGTATACGGTCCCAAAGTTCTATTTACTTACCGTTAGTTAATTCCTTGCTAAAAATCCGTTTAAAAATGTGGCGTTTTGGAGATTTTCTGTTGAATATTGGGAACTAATTTAATAGCATCCTGTGATTATATGATCCTTTGCGTGCTTACAATAACCATGACGTTTTATCTGTGTGTGCACATGTATTAATTTTTTATATTTTGCTAATAATTACCATGAGCTCAAAAATCTAAAAGGCTGATGAGGTAAAAATAAAAATTACTTATGCCAATAGATCACCGAAGAAAAATTATAAGATACTAGCCTAAAAAATCATAAAATGTGATGTTAAAAGACGATAATCATTTCGGTTTGCGACGACATAATTTGTGCATTCTTGCTGTTTCGTCTACTATGGCCAAGGCCCACTGAGATAGTAGCTGCGTTCCTCGCTGCGAAGAACGCAGCTACTATCTTAGTTGGCCTTGTATTACTATGCAAAGTCTCGCGAAACGGTGCGATGGTAACATGGGCGGATGGCGATGTGCGCATGTCTGTTATAAGGCAGGTGGAGTGTACCTTGAAGACCTTTAACTTTATAAACATTTTGTAAGTAGAATTTTTTAAGATGAACTCGTCTCAGAAATGCTTTTCAACTCTTACCAGCGGAATGAATCAATTTACAGTCAAATGGGGCATTCTATCTACTTGTTTAAAATGTTAACACTTTTAAAGTTTCGTTACCATGAAGCCCCAGTACATACAATCTATTTTTGGTAAGATGATTACTTACTAAATAAATAATATTCAAAGTTCGTGGTAAGACCACAAGCTTTAGCAAGCTGGAGCCAAGAGTATTCAGTGTTTTGCTTTTCTTTCAAATACCCCAATGGCTTTTTATTACACATTCGGAACAAGGGGAAAATATTAGCAGACAGCGAACAATACATTGATTAACATATAACATAGGAGGCGAGACAGGCTCTTCAAGACCAATTGAAATCAGACAATGCTTTTGTATCTTTTGGATGGCTTCTAGTGATCATAAATAGAATTGTAGGACCAAATGAAGTGAAAACCTTTAGATGTAAAAAAAAACTTAATGTTCAAACTGAAATCCGCAGCCACCAATAAAGCAACAACCACACTAAAGGCCTGTTATCTGCAACATGTAGCCAGTTTCCTGTATTACTGGAGTCTGCAACAAAAGGAAGAGCATCATTACGAGTACAGATAGTCATTTTATGTGAATGGCCGTTTTTCAAAAAATATACACTACAAACATTTTTTCAAGCGTTGATTGTTTTTTGTTTTGTTCATAGATCCGATTTCTGTAGAACCACTAAAAACGAAATTGGCACAACCCGCACTTTCGACCTCATTGTTTGCTACAATAGGTCACTCAACCACCCTAAGTAATATGTGACATCAAATTGTGGTATTAACATCCTAGAAGCCAGAAATAGGCACTTTAGAACATATCTGAATGCTATCGTTAGCATTCGATATGTTCAAACCGAACCAAACTAAGCCTTTGAACATACCTATACCTTGCGGAATCATCAAAATGGCATATTTAGTATTACAGTGTATAGTATTCCTTACAATGCACCTTAGCTTTTACCTCTCTAATTACCCTAGCTGGACATTCTTAGGCTCTTCTGAAAGGATGTGATGTATTCTTTCCAGCAATGCTAACCACCATTGTGCATCTTAAATAGGGATTGTCCTACTCCCATTGAAAGGTGTTGTCATGATGGCGTAGCGGCGAAAAAGTTTGCTTATTTTCGATTTTAAATTGCTCCTATGAGCTATCTAATTACCCTAGATGGACATACTTAGGCTCTTCTGAAAGATTCTGATGTAGCCAGTCTTTCAATCAATGCTAATCATAATTATGTATATCAAATTGGGACCGTCTTGCTTCCATTGAAAGGTGTTGTTGTAATGGCATAGCGGCGAAAGAATATGCTGATTTTCGATTTCAAAGCGCTCCTATGAGCTATCTAATAACCGTAGAAGGACATACTTGGGCTCTTCTAAAAGGTTGTGATGTATTCTTTCCATCAATGCTGATCATAATTGTGTATCGTAAATAGGGATCATCCTACGCCCATTGAATCGTAATTGCGTAGTGGTGAAACGTATAACGATTTTCGATTTCGAAGTGCTGCTATGAGTTATCTAATTACACTAGAAGGACATACTCAGGCTCTTATGAAAAGTGGTGATGCTAATCATAATTGTGTATCTTAAATAGAGACCGTCCTACGCTCATTGAAAGGTGTTGTCGTAGCGGCGAAAGAGTATGGTGATTTCTTTTTATTTCAAAGTGCTTATATGAGCTATCTAATCACCTTAGATGGGCATACTTAGGCTCTTTTAAAATGTAATGATGTATTCTTTACAGCAATGCTAATCACAATCATTTATCGTTAAATAGGTACCGTCCTGTGCTCATTGAAAGGTATTGGAGCACTTTGAAATCGTAAATTGCCGTACTTTTTCGTCGCAACGCCATTAAAACACCACCTTTCAACGGGCCTAGGACTGCCCCTTTAAAGATACGCAATTATGATTAGCATTGCTGGAATGAATGCATCACCACCTTTCAGAAGAGCCTATGCCTATGAAACATGGTCAATTCCTTATTCATAGCGGTTTCCCATGCATAGACAAAAGAGAGTACACACAGAATCGTATCAGACAGAATCTTTTGAAACAAGTATGGCCCATCACAAAGAAGCGAATATTGCCAAACTGCAGATGTGGTTGAGTACCAGTACAGAATTGAAATTTGCAGACGGGGATAGGTACTTGTACGCAGTGAGAACAAGTTTGCGGACGAAGACGAGTGCTTGTACACAGTGGTGGAAAGTCTACGGACGTAAATAAGTTCTTGTGCACAGTGGAGGAAAGCTGTGGTCAGTGTATAGTGGTAAAGAATCTGTGACAGGTGCGTGTTTGTGGGGTGTGATAGCAAATTACATAGGTATATCGTTGCAGTACATGAGGACAGTGGCACTTTGTGTGACTATGGCTTTGTCCGGTTGACTGGTCTATTTTGTAGTTTGGGTTAGATCAAGTTAGAAATTAACCCTCTAACTCGGGTGCATTAGTAGCTGCGAACACTCGGGCATCAGATTCGGTAGGCGTCCTGGTCCCAGTGTACATCTCTGGCTTCGTACAGACCCAGGTTCTATCCTGACGATGGGAAGTGTATATGTACGGGTTTTTTCTCCGTTTGTTTCCCGCCCGTTGCATGAGGGTTTCCTCCGAGTACACCGGTTTCCTCCCGCATGCGGCAAAAAACACCTGTCATAATGGTGGTATTTCTTCCACTTAACATCTGCCGCCTGGGAATTTGGGTGTATGCCTCGTGCATCGTCTTGATATTATTATTATTATTATTATTATTATTATTATTATTATTATTATTATTATTAACTCCCCGCCTTCCCCCCCCCCCTCCAAACCAAGTGAATGCTAGTTCGAATCCCACAATCGACCCAACTATCATATAGTCCTTAAAAAAAAGTATCTTAAACTCGTTGCATGCAGTAGAGGGTTAATATAATAGAGGTAAAATATTTTTTTCTCAAATCGTGTGGTGCACCCCTGGAACAGCTTATCATTGGAGGTGGTGGATTCTGTGAACTTGCATATTTGTAGACAACGTCTTAAAATAACCGATCATGCCAGATTTAAAAAATGTTTTTAATATGTATATTACAATTGTTCATATTTTACTCATATAATTGGTTGCATGTATAACTGAATGAATAATTATTATCCTTTTAATGCTGGACAGGTATTTTTGGATCCTAACAGTCCCTTTCTGTTTTCTATTTTCCTCATTATGGAAATAAATATCTTTATTATTATTATTTAATTTATTATTAACATAATTTTCCTTACTCCCACATTAACCCTCTACTGCATGGCGTTGCTTTGAAGCACCATGCAGTAGAGGGTTAATGTGGGAGTAAGGAAAATTATATTAACCCTCTACTGCATGCAATGAGTTATGATACTTTTTTTTTAAGGACCGTATGATAGTTGGGTTGGTTGTGGATTCGAACTAGCATTCACTGGGTTTGGAGGTGGGGCGGGGAGTTAGAGGGTTAATTTCTAACTTAATCTAACCCAAACTACAAAATGACGAGTCAACTGGACAAAGCCACTGTAGGGATAAATGACCAGTTACCAACTCATCATAAAAACGGTGCGACATTATTTGCCCTACCCACATAAATTGATGTAAATTATTCAGCTGTAAAATTGTTTACTCAATGCAGTCATGTCATGTGACGTTATCCAAGTTGGTGGCCTGCATAGGGATAAAAGATTGCCAAGGTTGCCGCTCATCCATCTTGACAACATTCAAAATGATGGCATTTGTACGGGCATTGCAATCTTGGTGACGTCATTCAAGATGGTGACTGCCTTATGGATACTGCCATATTGGGGGATGTTGTTTGGAGATGAATGTCTCCTATATGTGTGGTCATATTGTTTTTGTGACATCATTTAAAAAGGTGGCAAGCTTCGTTTCATGACGTTAGTTAAGATGATGGTCACCCATGAATTTGTCCATCTTGTTTTCCCGATATCATCCAATATGACGGCATCCTACGGATATGCCCAACCTGGTTTTTATAGGCCCGTGTTGTGTGCATCTGTCTGGTTCTTAATTCCTAGCATACTATGTTAGAATTCGTAGCTTCAATCACAAATAATTAAGTCCAAGAGTGAAAAGCAAGCTTTGTGAACCCGAGTAAAGTGAACAAAGCATAGACGAGCAGGTCAGAGGCTTGGTCTCCTCTACTTATCAGCTACAATTTGTTTCTATCTATTCATATGAACACATGCTGAAAAACTAACTACATACAAAATTTAAAATACCAGTATTAGCATGTCCTGGAGAACTTCGCTCTTTTTGTTTTGTGACTTCTTCCAATTTTAATACCAGTCCATCTGTTGTATTTGTGTTGCTTGTAGCCAAGATATAGATGTCATCTATGGAGTAGCAAACCAGAGTAAATTACCATATTCATAACACCCAATTGTAGAACTTATATACATTGCACTGTGTTCACTTTATAATCACCGTAGAATCAATAGATTTGTATTCACATTGCCACACCTTGGTAAAGCGAAGAGGGACAATGGATTATTAACCAGTAGTTCTGTGAACGGTAGCTTTCACTCGCACCTCTTCCCTACCCTCCCAAAAATGTTTTCGTATGCCGTTCAGCTGTATTTTAAAAAGTACATGCCACTTACTACCATGGTAGAAGATAGAGCCCTAGGGGTATAATCGACCTAACGGGGTCTAACCAGGTGATTATACCCCCACCAGCTCAGTTATACCCCTGTACCTTTTTGTTGTACAAATGCGCAACTTGCTGAGCCTAGCTTAAAACAGACATCGACTACTGGTTAATAACTGCAGCTTAAAATAGACATCGACTACTGGTTAATACCTGCAGCTTAAAACAGACATCGACTACTAGTTAATAACTGCAGCTTTTCCCTTGGTTATATACCAGCAGAAGAACTCAACATATTTAAACTGGCTTTCGTATTTTACAATTTCACTTTATAATTTTAGGCAATTATCTTACAATTTTTCTTCTAAGATCTGATAGCATAATGATTTCAATTTTCCCCTATTAGTCTTTGACAGGGCTGTATCAAGACCGCAGCTTTGACACTGATAGTCACCACTGAGGGTAAAAAGATGAAAAGCTCAGTAAAGTTAATATGTGGCAGTCTGTTGTGTATTCTGTACTCTGGTTATTGCTCTCCGCAATATGCTAGAACACTTGGCAACATTGAGTCGTTGTATAAGGAATTGATTAATGGCATAATTAGTATTTATACCAGAAACAATACAACTAATTAATTAGATACATGTCTGCATAATATCACACATTTATTAAATGCATGAGCCGAATATTTATTCGGATAGATCAAATAGACTTCAGACAAATAAATATAATGAGGAGTCCTTCTTCAGAGACGACCGAGAGGCAGCAAGATCATTGTAACCATACCAGTGTAATTATTACACCTATTGTTAGAGTTTAAAGGATGGCACTACCAGTATAATATTGATAATATTTACGACATTTTGTAGAACCTTAAATGACTTTCTAGAAGTAGATTTAATTACGATAAAATCGTCGCTCATGATCGATCACTTCAAGGAATAACTATAAAACACTTCCACACAGGATAGTTAATTATATCGGCTGATAGCTTCAAAGCGCCGACTACGGGGAATATCCAAAATCCCCGAATGCAACAATAGGATGATTGACATGCGTAGAGGTCCCATTCGGTGATAAGGACCCAAACTGTCAAAATGTTACTATATTTAGCACTTCAATAATAAATCAATACTAAAATGGTTCGATCATGGCCGATAACGCTACAGTATTTTAACCGAGCCTCGGAATGGATGATATGAGTCGATCATCAGCCGCTCAACAGTTGCTAACTAGTTCACGCCAGTCAAACTTCGGAGGTTCCGATTCGAAAGCACACTAAGCCAGAAGCCATGCCGCATCTTGGACGGAGCTTCACTGCCGAGCTACAGCCAAGTGCCGATAGCCTCACTCAAGCTTCTATTATAGAGCTAAGTATTCCAATACCATAGCAATAGCTATATGATTAAGATTAACTAATAACAATACTACGCTACTAAATTTACCCGAGACTGACTTAATTAATTAAGAGATATAATAATGATTTAGTTTTCCGCTCGACTTAATCAGTAATGCCATTCGTTCGACTCATTGCCGAATAATTGTAATCGATAACAATCTGTCACTGATTTAATTGGCCATATTGTGGGGTCAATATTGTGTACGCCAGAGTGTTGATTAAAGGCCCAGTATTAGACGACTGATTGCTTATTATTTAACCTACCTATTTAGTGCATAATTAGTGTTATTACAATTGATTGCCCTTAATGCAATCCTGATAATAATGTTTGTTTTGGTCTAATTGGTCACTGGAATGGAACATTACAATGGTATCATAAGTGGAATTCAATCTCCCTTAAATCCCTGGAAAGACATTCGAAAAATAATACTATAATAATTTTAGAGCATTCAGTTGTATTTTATGGAAATAATGCCATTTTCGCATTTTGCTTTAAAAGCTGAAATTTAGCGTTTAAATTTGGTAAGAATTTTTCTGATAGTCAACAACGATAGTTGGTTTGTTTACAAACAGAATTTTAACACTCAAAAGTACGGGAAAATTTATTAGCCTATTTTACGAAAAGTAGCACTAGTTTTGCTTGTTTGCACATCTTGGTTTTATTTTTGGTTGCTTAACAACCTTAGGCTGAATTTTAGTGACCCCAGTCCATTTCAGGCCTGTGTGCTAAAGCACCAAATGTTTTATTATTATTATTATTGTTAAGCCTTGTTGAAAATAACATTATTGAATTTCGCTAAAATTTTGTGATTGTTTTTGAAATTGTTGGTTGACACGTTCAATACTACGAAATATGTTCAAGTGTATTATCTTGTGTGCATTTAAAGGTTATTTGCTTTAAATATGCCACAATAAGAGGCAATTTTAGTCTGACCAAAATTGATTAACCTATAATTCGTTAAACTTATAGGCCTAAATTGAGTTCAGTGCATCTTGTTTATTAGTCACAGAGTGCTAATTTTCTATGAAATTGTTCGTGGTTACGCTTAAAATAACCACTGTCAAACTGCCATTGCCGACTTCAGGTGTTAAAATTTGGGAAAAGTTCAATATTTTCCATTTTAAACGGAAAATTCATCTTTTGTGCAAAATTGCAGAAAATTTTCAAAGTGCTTAAAACTTAAGACTTGTGCTACAATTAAGTTTAAATCTACTTAAAACTTAAGACTTGTGCTACAATTAAGTTTAAATCTACTTTAAGCTTTGAATATTCACTTAAAATCTAGTTAAATAATGCCTGGAACTAGAAGTAATCGTGCTAGAGGCACAGTTCAAGTCTCTTCAAGGGGCAGACAAATTAGAAAACCCTCAAATTGCCACGATTTTGTGGAATTTACGGATGCTTCAGTTAGCACGCCTAATTTAGACAATACTAATACCACTCCAAATGAGTCAGATGCAGAATCAGAACATTCTGATACCATCGACGAGATCGATGATGCATTAAATTTACCTCCTCCCAAGCGAGTTCAGTCTCACTCGGCAAATTGCTCTACTCAAAATAGGGGTAAAACTAGAGATCGGATTAGATCTAGGTCGCCACATGATAATCGTACATCACGTACAACTCGTGTACCTTTAAATTCCCATGTACCACTTAGTACTCAAGTAGCACTAAATAATCAAGAACCACCCAATAATCAGGTGCATTCAATTCAAAATATGTTATTAAATCATAACATGCCATTAAATCAAAATATGCCATTAACCCAAACAGTGCCGTTAAATTTAGTAACACCACAGCATAATCATGTGTCACCAAATTTGACACCAACTATGCCTACTTTGCAAATGCAAACAAGTGCTCAAACACGCTTTACATTCAGTTGCCAATAAATTCGCAAATACCAAACCATTCCCATGTTCCCATTACTCCAAATGTAGTAATAAACTCTCAGATTCCACCTGGAAATCAAACACCGCTAACGTTAACTTCAAATCTTACTAGCAGGCAACAAGTGAACATGATTGAAGAAACTCATCTTCAAAGAATTTTAGACCATACTTTAGCAGTATGTATACAGTCAACTAATGATAACTTTAAAGCAGTAACTGAAAATCATTTAGAATCATTGAAAACCGTTACTGAATCAAATCAAAGCAGGGATTCTCATAATAAAACTAGATTTTGGGAAGAATTACGTTCAGCCAAGAAAGCTATCGTACCTTTTGCAGGGGATGACTCATTAGACATTTTCGCTTTCGCGTTAATGGTCGAAAATTTGCGAACATTAGATCCTTCATTGCAAGATTCAGAACTAGTTTCGGTTGCATGTAGTAAATGTACAGGTCCAGTTGCAATTTATTTAGACATGAATCCGCATATAGCCATTTCCCGAAATTGGGACAGCTTTATGGAAATTTTAATCAATAGATTTGGTTGTGGAGGTGACATCGTCACCCCACATTTATTTCACACGGCGCGACTTAAAAAGGGAGAAACTATCGAACCTTTCGCTGCCAGGTTAGAGAAAATGGCTTCACAACTTTGGACAGTTAAACCTACAGACTCTGAATCCCAGAGAGCTTTTAGACAATTAGCAAAAGATGATGGAATGCGCTCAGTATTTCTGCATGCTACGCCACGGAAAATAGAAGTTCATGTAACGTCACAAATGCATACCACGCTTAGGGCTATGTATAACTCGGCTATCAATAAACGTTCAGTTTTAGCTTGATTCCAAGGCGATGATGAAGATGATCTTAACTCGGATAAATCAGGCGTTAAACAAATTTCAAATACTGAAGTGAACAACCTAGCTTTTGGCACAATGCGAGATAAAATGAATTCATTAGAATAAGGTATGACTAAGCTCAGTACTGCTAAAGCTAAACACGTTGAAGCTAAAGTTAGTACAGTAGACACTAATGTAAATCAAGTTCAAACGTGTCACCGTTGTTTAGCCCCAGGTCATACCAAATGAAATTGTCGCACCAAGGACAACAATCTGCAGCAAGTCCTGTATCGACGAGGGTTGACGCAACCAATCACCAGTTGCGCTTGGTCCCTGTCGACCTTTCATATCCTGTGGTCCTGGGTCTGATGGCTTTGGCTGTGGACTTCAATATCAAGCCTGTATTACAATGATTACTAATTACCACCTTGTAACAATTGTAACTTATACTGTATGCTTTTCTATTGCCATTGTTGTCGTTGCCTAGGACATGTGGCCTGATGGGTCTCCTGGTTACCAACTTGATACTTGCCAAACTAACATGTCTTCCTCGGCGAGTCTTTCGGCTAGTCCATTAGAATTCTTACCATTTTCCCCGGACTAATTGTACCCCAAGCCATCTTCTTGTCTTGGCCTTTGCTGACTGCCGTCCCCGGCTATATGGTGGGCGAGCTCTGAACATCTACATGACCATTTAAACCAGAACTGCTAAAGATGGAGTCAGCCCATTTCTACCTTAGGCCTAAGCACCATCCTTTCCATCTCCCAATGTGTCTGCCAGTTTCACCAATTAACATCTGTCAACACATAACTTTCTGGTGCATCGGCCGGGAATCGAACCTGGGCCGCCCGCGTGGCAGGCGAGCATTCTACCACTGAACCACCGATGGGACGCTTTCCACCACCAGGAAAAAACAGCAAAGGATAGTACTTGCCATCAACAATTGGAAATCACATTCTTGCAGAGGAACAGAAAGAAATTCACTAAAGCTGTTTTGGAATGGAACCGCAGGGGTCAAAACACAGGCCTTGGAAAGAGAAGGAATATTCATGTTGGGGCTTCGAATTCTTGGGCACAGAGGGAAAAAAAGACAAAACAGTCCAATCGGCAGAGGAGTCCGAGGCCAGGATCAGGCAAAAAGGAGCATCAAAGGTACTTGAGAAGCGGGTTTCCAGAACGATGGAGGCCAGGTGTCGACAACCGATGAGGTAGCTGCTTCACGGAAATGTGGGCTGCATACACCTTGTCACCGGATCTTCTCCCCATTGGCGTTAGCAGCTTCTTCACCAGGTCCAAAGTCTACGAAAACCCTTCGTCACACCTAGACCGGGACCCTCGTCGGACGAAAACGGAAGGAAAAATGGATAAAATTTTAAAAATTCACAGCCTCTTCTGTCTTAAAATGACTGATGTAATTTCGGCGATGCACCAGAAAGTTATGTGTCGACGGATGCTAATTGGCAGACACAATGGGAGATGAAAAGGATGGTGCTTAGGCCTAAGGAAGAAATGGGCTGACTCCATCTTTAGCGGTTCAGGTTTTAATGGTCATGTAGATGTTCAGAGCTCACCCACCATATAGCCAGGGACGGCAGCCAGCAAAGGCCAAGACAAGAAGAAGGCTTGGGGTACAATTAGTTCGGGGAAAAATGGTAAGAATTCTAATGGTCTAATGGACTAGCCGAAAGACTTGCCGAGGAAGACATCTTAGTTCGGCAAGTATCAAGTTGGTAACAGGGAGACCCATCAGGCTAAACGTCCTAGGCAACGACAACAATCGCGGCAGAAAAGCATACAGTATAAGTTACAATTGTTACAAGGTGGTAATTAGTAATCATTGTATTACAGGCTTGATATTGAAGTTCACAGCCAAAGTCATCAGACCCAGGACCACAGGATATGAAAGGTCGACAGGGACCAAGCGCAATTGGTGATTGGTTGCGTCAATCCTCGTCGATACAGTCCGACAACGTTGGGGAAAAGTTGAACAAGAAGTAGGATTTTCTTCAAATAAACTCAACAACAAAAACGGACGTGGAGAAAACTGATACAGGGGACATAACCGAGGTAAACGCGGAAATTATTTTTTTGGTTTTGATAATAAGGATTCTGTTTAGTTTAACAAGAAAAATAACCCTTAAGCATTTCAGGCTAACCCTAGCAATAGCGGTAACAATAGTTACAGTAACGGACAACAAAATCAAAATAATGGTAATAATAATGGTAGAAATCAAAAACAAAGCCAAAATCAAAATCTACAAAGGCAAAATAACAACCAAAACCGTGTTCCACACAACACGCTACGTATATAAACGAGAGTAATGACTCATGTCAAAACGGTTGCAATCCAAAAAAAACGAGTTAATAGTCTGAATGTTAACATGGATTCAGAACTAAACTCAAGAGTCAGAACAGAGCAGTAATGACGATCAAAATCCACACGTCAGCTCAGTTCAAGCTCAAACTCCTGTTACCCAATCTAATGAAGTACATAGTACTCACTCATTAAAAGTAAAATGCCTTCCATTATTTTCGGAGGACGATGCAAATCAATTAATGCTTAATTTGTTCGAATGGCACCAGCAAAAACATCCTTTGCCAGATCGCACGTTAGCCTTACCACGCTTAGCGTCATAATTTGGCAAAATACCGTCAAAATACGTTGCGAGGTCTATAGACAGTAATAAAAATCTCGTAAATGAATTTACAAATGCTTTAAATACAGTTAACGTTAAATACAATTTAACTTGTGACTCAGTAATAGTAACACTATTTGAGGATGGTTTAGATCCTACAAATTTTCATTCAAAATTAAACCCAGTAAATACTAAAAAGCCGATAGTTATCGCTTTATTAGGTAACGAACGCACAGTTCAGTTTAAACATACGGATGATTCATTCTATAACGATGGAGTTAAAATGCCTTCTGGCACGTCTATTGGTATTTCACCAGCAACGCAGAAAGATTGGAAAATTAGAATTCCAACAGTTGTAGGAACATTTGAACCTACAATCTACTTAATGTTTTGGGACAGCAAAAATTCTGCCGACCCGAATGCGCCACCAGCGAAACACTCATCGTTGGGAGAGCGAGGAAACTTGCTTACGAGCATTCCTGCTCAACCGGGCAACAGATGGTACAAGCAGCACCATCTAGCGTGCGAAGTTGATACTAGCCGTGAGTCAGAGCAGCAAAATGAGGCATCGCTTGACTCGGAGCAAACAGCGCCTATCACTGACAACGTTCAAGTGAACACAGTTTTAAATAAAACTAAGGTTAAATATTCACGTCCACACTTAGTGTTCGACGTTGGTAATAGGCCAGAAATATGTTTATTAGATGCAGGTTCTTCACTTTCGTTAATTACGAACACAGCAGCGCAACGGATGCTTAAGAATTTTAGTGTTAAATGCCATTTAATTCCTATGACCACACCAGTCAATTTGGTTGTGGTCGAATATCGTCAAATTAAAACCGATAGGAAAATAGTAACAACTATAGAAAAATGCGAATTTTCTAGAAATCAGGAATTCATTATCGTTCCTGACGGTTCATTTAGTAACATTTCAGTACTATTGGGATACGATTTCATGTCGAATAAATTAAATTCGTTAGCATTAAATTGCCCAGATAACGTCTTAATTAAAGGCGATTTAAAATTTCAAATGTCGTTGACACCAGAATAGCTCATGTTGCTTATAATCAAAATAAGGAAATAATAAACAGGTAATATTATAAACCCAATCATATTTATTATATTTACGTAGCGTCACTTAACGTAGCTACAGATGTACAAACCGATGATAATCCTAAATCTACATGGAATTGTACACCTAAACAACATTTAATAGACATTACTGTATCTTTGTTACGAGACGAAATAATTCCATCAAATTGCGAGAGTAGAATAACGGGAAATTTACATTTTCCGTATCTCGAAATACAGACAGGAGTATTCCAACCTGAAAATGGCTAATTTCCTGTACGTCTTGCTCAGTCTTGTTAACACAACTACCACAGGTATTATTCCAGTCATGTGCATTAATTTTAATGGATTTGATGTAGAACTAAAAGTGGGTACTATCCTAGGCATGTACACGACAGCTATTATCGAGTACGAGGATAACGCTTCCTTACTATTCGATTTCAAAAAGGCCTTCGAATCTGTCATGCATTCTAAATTAATTTTCAAACTTAAAAGATGTGGTTTAGGAGGAAACCTTATCCAATGGAGTGGAGCCTTCATTTCTGGTCGTACTCAGCGAACAATTGTAGACCGTGTTTTTTCTAATTCGTCACCAGTCATTAGTGGTGTTCCCCAAGGGTCAGTTCTGGGACCATTGCTATTTGTCCTTTTTCTGAATGACGTAATGAGCCCAATTTCCATGGGTTCTCAAGAGAAATTCGCCGATGACTTGAAACTGCACTCTCCAATAATCACTAATGACGACAGCCTTAGACTCCAACTTAGTACTGACTCCATTTCCGAATGGTCAAAAACCTAGCAACTACCTCTTTCAACTTCAAAATGCCGTAGTTTTTCCTTTGGAAAAAACTGTTGATTTTAACTACAGTTTTGAGACTATAAGCCTGGAGGTCGAAAAAAAATGCTTTAAGGACCTCGGTGTCTGGTTTCAGGATAACCTCAAATTTACTACACATTGTGACCACATCGCCGTTATGGCTGATTGCAGGGCTGCAATTGTTCAACGCTGCTTTAACTCGGGTAACTCTGAAACCAAACTTTGGGCCTTTAAAGTCCATGTTCGCCCAGTTCTGGAGTATGTAAGCCAGATCTGGTCACCAAGACTTTTAAAGGACATTGACAAAATTGAAGCGGTCCAGAGGAGATATACAAAAAGATTTCCTGGACTAGGAACGAAACCTTATTGCGAGCGACTAAAAATACTCAAACTCGACACCCTCGAATGTAGATGTCTGAAGGCTGACCTCATCCTTACTTTCAAAATTATTCACTGCTTTCTCCTAGTCGATTTACCGCTTTTTGATTTTAGTACTGAGACTCGAACCCGGGGAAATGAGTTTAGGCTTGTAAATCCCAAGTATAACCTGAATTTCAGGAGAGCATTTTTTGGTCTGAAAGTGGTTCCAGTTTGGAACTCGCTCCCAAATGACATTGTTTCGTCGCCGTCGTTACATATGTTCCGCAAAAAACTTAATACGTGTGATTTAAGGGCACACTTATTGCGCCCTGAAAACTGCCCTTGAGGCCAGCCACCCCTATTCTCCTTAATTCCAGATTTCTTCTTTTTAATCCCTTTTTCTTCTCCCAAGAAGTTTCTTAATTCTTTTAAAATTTCGACGAGTATTTGCTAATGTCAATTTGCTTAAGTTTTTTTTTTTAAATTGGCGTGCTGTTAGTGGTCACCCCGACCCTTGCATGTCTACTTTGCTCTTTTAAATGATTCAAAGAAAGTCTTATTACTATAAATTTAAACTTTCCCACCTCAAGTCCTATTGAGAAATCTCAAACCGCAAGTCCCATCGAGGTATCTCAAATCTCAAGTCCCATCGAGTTCCCAAAACCAATCCAAACCGAGTGAAAGCTCATCGGAGGTGCCAGTTAGTAGCCTAGCTGACGCTCCCAAACCTAAACTTAACAGGCTGCCAATGGGCCTTAAAACAGCGCGTGCGCACTTCCAATTTTGTGCACAACAAATATTTGCAGATTTGCTAGGAGCCTATTGTACCGTCTACCTTGACAATTGTCTCCTGAGTAGTCCAGATCTTAAAACTCACATCAGTCATGCGAATCGAGCATTAGAATTAGTTGCTCGTTCCGGACTGAAACTCAGCATTGAAAAGTGCGAATTTGCACGTAAAAAGGTCAAATTCCTAGGCTCTGTGTTAGACGAAAACGGGTTACAACCTGATAGCGATAAAACAAAAGCTATGTAGCAGTATCCTACGCCTAAGACACCTAAACAAGTCCGTTCATTTTTAGGTATGGTAAATTTCTATAGAATGCATATTTCTTCATTCGCCGAAATGTCACAGATTTTGTCCAAACTAACGAGGAAAAACGGTAAACTTATATAGGGCGAAGACAGAGGAAGGGCTTTTCAAGAACTTATACGAGCTATATAAACGCTGCAACGCTTAAACACCCAGATTTCTCTATACCCTTTTTTCTCGAAACTGATGACGCTAGTGGCATAGCGATCGGGGGCTGTTTAAGTCAGTATTACGGAGGTATAAATTATCCGTTAGCCTACACTTCCCGAACCCTCACTGAGGCGGAAAGGAAGGAAACGACTACAACAAGAGAAATTCTAGCGATTATATCTTGTATAGATTCATTTCGTTGCTATTTACTTGGTAAGATATTTTTCTTAACTACGGATCATTTAGCCATTTGCTATCTTTATTGTGCCTTATCCCTCCCCCCCAAATTAGAAAGAATTTTACTTCGACTCGGGGAATACGAATTCATCTTACGTCATAAGTCAGGCCGGCTTCTAGCGGTCTCTGACGCGCTATCTCACATAGAGATTCCATTAGGTAGTGAATTGCTGTGTTAGGTAGTCAATTTCCTGACTGGACACGACAACACCTAGTGGGGGAGCAACGAAACGATCCATTCTTAGGCCAAATCATAAAACGACTTAAAGATCAGTCATCAGAAGATCTGATCAACGCTTCTAACAAGCTAAACATCTTTTATAAAGATTATGGTGGAATTCTGTACAGAATTCGATTAGCAGACCCAAATAAAGGCCGTATGCACAATCTAGCCCAAATGTGTTTACCAAAATCTTTACGGAACTGTTGTATCCGAGATTACCATTCCACTCCTGGCGCCGGACATCACCGAGCCAGTAAAACTAGAGAATTAATATAGCTATATTGCTATTGGCCTAAAATGATGAACGATATCGCTCATTACGTTAAAACTTGTCAAGTATGTCAAGCTTACGTTAGACCTAACAAGCCACTCAAGGTTAAACTAAGAGCCTACCAAACCTCTACAGAGACCAGGTCATTTATGGAGCTTGGATCTCATTTCACCCTTGAATAAAAGCGTTCACAGGAACGTCTACATAATGACGTTAATTGACGACTTCAGCCGTTACGTAATTGCAGTCGGAAACCCCAATGAGAAAGATAAACAATAGCTAAAAAGTTGTTTTCTCACCTTATAGCTAGATTCGGAGCACCCGTACAACTGTGCGGAGACAACGGAAGTGAGATAAACAACGCTATTGTGGCAAGATTGTCAAATTTGTTCAATATTAAACAGATAAACTTCACTCCTAACACTTCGTGGGTAGGAGGAACAGTAGAAGCAGCAAATAAAAGAATAGGACAGTATTGCATAAAATTTCAGCCAGTTGTCCAGAAAATTGGTGTGAATATTTAGAATTAGTGACAATAGTGCTAAATGCGTGCCCTAATTCAACCACACTAATTAATTCACATTATTTACATCATGGTTCAGAACTAAGAACCACCACGAATTTGCTATGATAGTGATGACACTATAGTATGTCTAGAGAGTAGACTACAAGCAGCATTCGAAGTTGCTAGAGCGTATACATGGAAAGCAGTTAAAAGACAACAAAACTTTTATGATTGTACCGCAAGACCTTACTGGTACATTGTCGATGATTACGTATTATTACGCGACTTCTTACCAATAAAACAAATTTCGCCGAAATTACTTTGAGCTTGGACAGGACCATTCAGAATTATGGAATTCGTGTCTTTTTGGATCCATTAAAAGTCATTCGCGCACATGTAAACAGTCTAAGGCCATGGTTCCTGAGAACAAATAACCAACCTGTCCCTTTTAACTGACCTACCAATTTGGAATTGTCGGAGCAGCTTAACGGAACTTTAACGGAAGCTGAAATAAAATTACAAAAATACATAGCAAAACTTTTGGAAGATCCGACGCACCATTTAACGGAGATTCAACCACCAACGTTTACCCCTTCTGAATCCGACGATGCAGCTAGCGGTTCACAAATGAGCTCAACTAAGAAACGCAAATCCGTTGAGCCAAAATCGGTCGCTTATTTATAAAATAAATACCGTAAAATAGATTATGAACTTAATAAGCAAAGAATGCTTGGTTCTACGCATGGTTATAATGCCCGTCACAGTAAAGCCACCCCAGAAATTAGGGTGCGTCGGCAGTTCGAAGAGGCAAACGTTGAGGATGAGTAAGTCTTTGTGTATGCAATGGCAAACAAAGAAAACATGGCGTCACCGTGAAGTTTCGTTCACATGCTCTGCACGCGGGGACCCTAGTGAGTAAAATCGGAAATACTTTTCCGAAACCAAAGCATGATTGCTAGACCAGTCACCTACGTAGTTTCGATTCTCACAGTACAGGATGCTAAATATTTGTACATCGCATAAATGCATGAAAATAGCTTAAGTCTATTATGTTTCAAGATGTAACATAAAGCAAATTTTAAGACGGAAACTGGTAGCTCTGTTTTAGAAAATACTGTTATTGAAAAAGTAAGAAAACAAATATGTACAAATACGAAAAAAACAAAAAGTAATACGAAAATACGAAGATAAATACGTAAACACAGATAAACATAACATACGACATTGTAAATCAATCAATATTTACAACATGGGACGTAAGCAAATAATAAAAACGTAAACGAACATGAAAATAATTACAAAAACATAGTAAACCACAGAAAATAAAATAACGAAAATAAAATATTTACAAACGTGTCGTATGAACATCGCAAAATATAATACGAGGAAATAAATCGTAGAAATAAATATGAAACATTGGTTTAAGTACAACAAATTTGAAAAAAAATAAAAGACAAGAAAAATTATAAGATAAAACAAAATTCACATAACTATAAGTTACAATAGAAGATTAAAATTATTGAATGAAGGAAATTCAAGAAAATTGAAATTATCAAATGGATAAAATTTCAGAAAATTAAATTTAGTAATTTTGACTAGAAAAATGTATTTGGAAAAACATAACTGAAATTAATTCGACGAAAATTTAAACCTTTATGGTAAATTACGGTTACAAATAATAAGATTAAAAGGAAAAAATAAAATGTTGCCAAACATGGTAAATAAAAATATATACAACAATATGAATCCAGAATACTGGTAAGTAAGTAATAATTAAATAAATTAAATAATATGGTAACATAAATGAAAACATTCAAGAAATAAAAATAATGAAACATTGAACATTGAATATAAACAAAACTTTAAAATTTCCTGAAATAAAAAGATCAAAATTAAGTACATATAAAAACTTTGTAAGATCAGATTTAAGAAGTATAACATTAATACTTGGTCATGATAAAATAATAATAAATATGAAATAAATAGATTATAAACAGGGAAATTTAATTTTGACTAAAATTTAAGATTTCATCTAGAAAGTTAAGAAATTAATAAGAAAAATTTACTTTGGAAGAACTTGCAGAAATCAGTGATCATAAAAAACCTCGCATTTCCCTTAACCAGTTAAAATAAACTATATACAGTGTACATCCCTGAAATCAGGGCGGCCGATGTCGAACTCGACCACACCGCTTACTCATCGAGCAGTCGAAGCGACAACGGCGCTATTCGTCGCCCCTGTCGCTATCCGGGTCATCTTAAATAAAGAAAATTAAACGACAAGATTGATTTTCAATTCCTAAAATTGTGAATGCATGTTAAATTGACACGTAAATTGGTTCATTGTAAGTATGGCTTTCGCACATAGCGATGCATGTTGTTATCGTAATTCCTCTCACAATCATAAGAACAATATGGAGGAAAATCACTGTATATTGTATACAGGATTATGATGTTCAAGCGCATGAATAATAGCTGGAACATGTTCTTTTCCCGATATAACTGTAAATTGCATGACAATTTTGTGAGTAATCCACCCCCCCCACCACCCCTCCCATCCCCCCAGTTAAAGAACTTCATAATTTATCTAAATTAAAATGAAACAAACAAAAAAATATCCTATTGCATTAAACTATAGTCTTTAAACCATTATTTAGAGTTCGAACGTACAGCGGAAATATAATTTTCCTACGCGCAAAGAGCCTAAGTACTCTTACGCTTAGTTCGCACTACCGCACTCGTCGCGGCTAATAGTTCAAAAACAAGAAATTTGTAAAGATACATTCCCAAATATTTACAGGATGGTTACCGGACATTTAAAATTAATGTTTTAAATTGCTTAAACTTATAAGTACAGACTTGTACAGTAAACAAAATGTACCAAGAATTTAATGCCACCCCCCACTCCCACCTTACTGAAAATTTTCAGAACTTGAATTTTACTCGCACTCTAGTTGTTCTAGATAGTATGTTGTGCTTGAAACGGAAATGGTGCCACATAAATAAATAATAGGCTAAATAGGAGTCCAGTTTCATTAACTTAGTTCGGACCGCCTAGCCAAGTTAAAACTATTATACAAATAAATAAAACATCACTCCATGGCACGGATTCCCTTTCACGAATGGAAAGAAAAATAGAAAAACAGTTAAGGACATTCATTTCTTAAATTTGAGAAAGAAACAAAGGAAGGTCCCAGACAGATGCTACTTAAAATATTAAAAGCATAAAATTTTCAAACGTCATGATAAAATGGAAATTGGGCGAACTGTACATAGCTATGCTATACTATTTAAATTTTACATCCAGAAAGTTATGAACTATAAAACTATTAAATATAGAATTATAGTAACCAATATTGCATTTCACATCCATAAGGATACGGATCATGAAACGTAAAATTGCAATTGCATTTAAATTTAATGACAGTTCGTACAAATTCCTTCACCCAATGCTTAATATAAATAGCATTACGTTGTTCATAAATTATACAACATATCAATAAATATAAATTAATTTTATACCATTTCATGTAGATGTAACTTACCAAAAGGCCTAGAATTCATAGAGCCTATACCAGTAAAATTGGAAATAAGTATTTTATTGTACAGTAACTTGTTTTATTTTTGAGAACCATTGATTTAAGTTAAAACACTTTTGAAAAAAAAGGTAATTGTCGAAAACGACATATCTCTTTGCTCAAGAAGCAATAATGTATTTTCAAATGCATATTTTACATTAGATTTTTTTAAGACTCGTTAACAGTCAGTAAGTAAGCTTAAATTGCATAATATGGTGATAAATTTAAATAAGCTTTTGGAAGTTATTCATAGCAAATATTTTGCATAAACAAATTTGGTATTATAATTTCCACTTCCAACAAATTAAGATAGTAATATTTCATACCCATAATATGAACGAAATTTGGAATAAAGCTTAACTGTAATATTACATGATAAATTTTGAAAAGAAAAAAATTAAATAATGAATAGGAAACTTTCTTACCATATTGTCCATTGTGACATACAGGGCAGTCAGTCCTGCAGGGGCCGGGGTGCCGGCACTGCTAGGCGCCGCTGCCGGATGCTCCCGCATCGACAGCGTCCAGGGGGTCCTGGTCTTGGACGTGGGCGATGCGGATGAGGTCCGGAAGCGGCGGCAACTCCTCCAGCAGGCAGTCGGGGAAAAGTTTGGCAAGGTCATCGGGCAATTCGTCGGTTGTTAGGGCAGCCTCCAGCCGACGGGCGGCGTCATTGAATTGGGCTATCGCCCTATGCAGATTATGCTGCATAAAGAAAGTGTTCTCTGCATTGACGGCCCTCCAGAAGTAGGCCGAGAAGTGTTTAGTCCCTTGAGGGAACGGTCAAAAAGTCAGGTACCGGTAATGTAGACACCGGCGAGCGGTCAAGGGACTACATTGTAAATAGTACGCACTTAAACTCACTTGTTGCGCTAGAGAGGACTCTTTGGCGGAGTACCGTCAACTAAAATATTTTGCCCCGGATTCTCCAGGATTACCTCCATGAAGAAGAGCCGGAGCACGTAGTCCAGCGGATCGTCATCCGGAAGCACCGGGGAAAAAGGACCTTCTTCGGCGGCTCGGTGGGGACATTCGTCAAATAGTGGCGGCCTCTTCTCACAATGCAGATAGTGGTCTATGCAGACCAATAGCAGTAAGAGATTGACAGACAGTAACCGGAGAAAGTCTTTCATATAATGCGGCAGATTTGTGACTGCACTCCTCTCCTCCCTTGGAGCCACCTTCCTCTTTTTCTGCGGGGGATCCATAGCGATGTAAAACGGGGAGCAAAGCGAAAAGCGAACAGTCGGATGGAAGTACACAACTTTGTGTGCGGGCAAAATCACCGAATTTTCTCAAGTCCAAAAACGTGACCCAAAAATGGACATTGACAAAACCAGTGGGTGCAAAGTTCAGGCTTGACATCACGAAAAGGGGGCTGTCTCTTTTTCCTAGGGACCTAGCTTACGTGGCTCTGCTCTGCAGTGACCATCAGCTATTGTTTACATGGCCTCGACCAGGCCGCATTTTGAGGTCAGATCAAGCCAACATGGCCCAGAGCCGTACCCACAACCCTTTCAATCCACCGACCACTTTCGTTTATTACCCACCCCCTCCCTCAGCAGAGAGAGTGAACATGCTCAATTGCACTCATCAGCAAGTGAAAGGGATGGTCAAAGTAGGTCAGGATGGCTCACCCTTGACCATGACAACAGCTTGCTACCCACACAAGAAGCTAAGTTTAGCAAACTCACTCCATAGTGAGAAAATACAGAACTATTCTTTTGAAATAAGAAAAGAAAACTCGGAAACATTATTTCAATGAAATAAATTATTTAATTAATGTATAAATGTTACTAACAAATACAAAATTGTGTGAATAATTGTGATATGTATTATGTAATTCAGAAATGTATGTGAATGTAACATATCTGATGTAGTCCAAAATTCATGTATGTTCAGAAAAATTGTGCAACATGCAATGAATTGTGGAAAAGTGTCAGGATGGCAAATAAATGGAGAAAGAGGCTTAATCATAGAACAGGGATCACTCCAACATGATCCAGGACTTAAGTGATTCCTGGCCTTGTGGTGAAAACAAAAGTGTAAATCATACACCCCACCCCTCCTTACCACGATACACATAAAATTAATTATAATTCATACACAAAATTTAACTATAGATTCGTCATTAAGTTAATGGGGCAACATAAATAGATTGCTAATTTGAAAAACCTTGCTGTTACTTGTAGTAAGGCTTACTTAAATGTAAAATTTTGTAAAATAATTCATTATGTGAATTCAAATTGAAATTGGGTGAGGTACGCTTAAGACTCGGAACGACATACTCAGGTCAGTCAGTGAATACCACTAAATGAAAGTACCTCACATGTAAGTTCCTCAGGAACAGATTACAAACATTTACTCAGGTTGTAGTGAAAAACCTTACAAGATCTACTGCATGCTGGAAATTACTTTTTCCTACCGCATGTGAAACTTGCGTTATAAGTGCAGTCTTATAACTGTGCGACACAGATAATGGAGTCTGGCCAACTCGTATTATCATGATTTGCCCATGGTAACTAGTACTGTAGTTACAATGTCACTCAGTGACGGGGAAATCGGACAAAATACGTGTCCCTTAATGAAAAAAAAGTGACTTCCAGTGCTAGCCACCACACCAAGTGATGCAACATCACTCTGAACAAGATATTCAAAATTAACGATTGCCAAGATAATGTTATCTCTGCATATTCTAAAGTAAACAGTGCAGTTGAAGTGCTCGGATACTGTACGATAGTGTTTATGACAGCAGGTTTGTTAGAAACTTGCATATCAGACTTTAATTGGATGTAAATTGGGAAAAAAAATGTTGTATGAACGTGCACAGAACTAATTTGATTTAAATTTTAGGTTTCTGGAATTACTAGAATTCCAGCTTCAGACTTTCCTATGTATTGGTTCCTATGTATATGTTCAGGAGAACCAATTGAGGTAGCATAGGTCGTGAACGGGTTTTTTGTTATGCAAAAAATCTCGTTGAAGGCAACTGCCTTACAGACAAATCACTTTATAACATTCACTTTAGTGGCGGTTACGAGTCACTAGAGCTTCGCACAACATTAGGCTCAAGGGTTGTATAATCACATCCTGTAGTATAACATATTTATTGTGAGGAAACACAATAATTTATAAAAGTTATGTTTGTTTGCGTAAACTTAACTGTTAGTTTCGACCTGAACATGATAGTGAAAATGGGTTAATACACATATACAATAACAAGGTTCTTAAAAAGCTACGATAGACGGCTTTCTGTATTGGTCAGTTTGAAAAAGTGTCACATAGTAGTCAAAAGGGAAAACAGACAAACACGAATACAATTGTTTCTTAAAAAATTCTACGAATGACGGCTTTCCGCACTGGATAGTCTGAACTGTCTCGTAGTAGTTACATGGGTGAAACAAATACAAGTATATATAAATATACTTTACACACCACATCAACTGCACCGCATATATGAGTTTCAGTACTCGTTATGTTGGTTTGAAAAATGAAACTTAGAGTCAAATACAGACACCTACAATAATTCTACCAAAAACGTGGAGTATGTGAAGATAAAATGAACATTACGTCCGCAATGGGCACACAGTCAAATTTTCTTTTCATTGGGAATAACAGTAACTTGACACTTAAATGATGGGTTAAGCGAAGGCGACTTAATGATGCAGGAATCCTGTCCCCACCCTATCATAATGCTTATTTGTTACCATGTAGCATGAATGTTTAGCATATGTGTTTGAAAAAGCATGTTAGAACTGATTTTGACAACTTGATCGCTAGTTTGAATCCCAGCACGGGACCAAACAAGTGATACTATAGACGGATACATACATGTTTTCCGGGCGACTCATGAGTGTGGCATGCATATGATATTTTATTTTATGAAGACTGTATATTCCGATGAAATCTTGTTGCCATTGGTACTACCGAAAAATAATGATTAAATTTGACAATGTCAAATAGTACTGTTCGAATCGAACCATGGACATTCCATTTGATTAATAATCATTGATTTGGCTATATAAGAGCAAAACAACAGTCACGTTTGGATATAAAGTGACTTTTCTTCAAAATATGAAGAGGCAAGAAACAAGATTTCAAAGGGAAAAATTGAAAGTTGGAAAAAACATAGCCAGTAACGCTTGTGTTTTCTTTTATTCCCTCAGCCAGAACAAAACTAGGCCAAACGGCTGGCGGCATAATTACCGAGGGTAGAGAAACTACTCAGCCTTGAACGACCTTGGCCGGACCATGGCCAAACTCAAGGCCAAAAGTAGAGCACAACACGATGGAGAAAGTGCCACGCCTCCC
>JAHWFP010100955.1:0-31509 GCA_023313725.1 Lithobius niger | reverse complement strand
CCCCCCCGTTGAAAGCGAGAGAAAAACAAACCCAGGTGGCCACCACCATTGAAGAAAGTTAAATATGATTTATTTCAGAACAACAGCATCAAAAGTAAGTTAATTAAACTTTTGGGTTCAGTTACATGGAGAATGCGCTCTCGAGTCTTGCATGCAATTTAAGCCGTACACGATTTTATTCCAATTCCACCCAGAATAGTATTGCTCAATTATTGAGACAATTTAATCTTGCTGTACATAATTATTGCTCTGATTTCTGTGAAGGTTGTTTTTTTTTTTTTATCTCAAATAAGGTGATTTTTCCCTAGTCACACGACAATTAATTATTTTGGACCAGTCGGTAAATGTGAAATTCTTGCTTAATTATGTAAAGCAGTTTCTGTTATTAATTAGCTGGGTTTGGAAGGTAAAATATGGAACCACTAAAAAGGTACCATGATTTTAGTCTGAACAGGGATTATGTAAGGAATTAATTAATGGCTTAATTAGTATTTATAACGGAAACAATACAACTAATTAATTAGATACATATTTGCATAATATCATACATTTATTAAATACATGAGCCGAATATTTATTCGGATAGATCAAATAGATTCCAGACAAATAAATATAATGAGGAGTCCGTCTTCAGAGACGACCGAGAGGCAGCAAGATCATTGTAACCAGACCAGTGTAATTACACCTATTGTTAGAGTTTAAAGGATGGCACCACCAGTTGATAATATTTACGACATTTTGTAGAACCTTAAATGATTTTCTAGAAGTAGATTTAATTACGATAAGATCGTCGCTCATGATCGAGCACTTCAAGGAATAACTATAAAACACTCCCATACGGGATAGTTAATTATATCGGCTGATAGCTTCAAAGCGCCGACTACGGGAAATATCCAAAATCCCCTATTGCAACAATAGGACGATTGACATGCGTAGAGGTCCCATTCGGTGATAAGGGCCCAAGCTGTCAGAATGTTACTATATTTAGCATTTCAATAATAAATCAGTACTACAATGGTTCGATCATGGCCGATAACGCTACAGTATTTAAACCGAACCTCGGAATGCATGATATGAGTCGATCATCAGTCGCTCAACAGTTGCTAACTAGTTCACGCCAGTCAAACTTCTGAGGTTCCGATTCGGAAAGCATGCTACGCCAGAAGCCGTGCCACATCTTGGACGGGGCTTCACCGCCGAGCTACAGCCGAGTTCTGAAAGCCTCACTTAAGCCTCTATTATAGAGCTAAGTATTCCAATACCATAGCAATAGCTATGATTGATTACGATTAACTAATAACAATACTACGCTACTAAATTTACCCGAGACTGACTTAATTAAGAGATATAATAATGATTTAGTTTTCCGCTCGACTTAATCAGTAATGCCATTCGTTCAACTCATTGCCGAATAACTGTAATCGATACATTAAATCATAACAATCGGTCACTGATTTAATTAACCATATTGTGGGGTCAATATTGTGTATGCCGGAGCATCGATTAAAGGCTCAGTATTAGATGAATGATTGCTTATTATTTACCCTACCTATTTAGTGCATAATTAGTGTTATTACAATTGATTGCCCATAATGCTATCCTGATAATAATGTTTGTTCTGGTTTAATTGGTCACTGGAATAGAACATTACAGTTAATTTCCACTGTGGGTACCATAAAATTCTGGCTACGGTCCTGGTCTTTGAGAAGTTCGATCTCAGGGTAATTTATAGCAAACGATTAGCAAACGATTCAGATTTAGAACATGCAGACATACAGAGTTCTCTGTCAATGCAGTGCGTAGTTGGCGCAGTGCGTTAGGCCTCACCGGAAGAAGCCGACGACTCAGCCTCGCGTAAATGACTTAATGACTTATAATTTGTGTGTTTTAGCACGAAATTCCTTTCCAGATCTAATTTCCCGAGACCGAAGGTTGAGGGAAATTTGTTGGAAAGGAGTTGAGTGCTAAAACGCACAAATTATAAATTTTATAGAAGCACGAGTGAAATTCGGTTAGAGAATTTTTGTTTTTCTTTCCGCAAAACGATTCTCCAAAGTGATTTCGCTTTAGGGTTTCACTTTCGAATTGCAGAGGAATTATCAGTGTAATTCGGTTTTGTTTTCGATTTGCCGGGGTCTTTTCAGTTATAATACCACCACGAATGCTTGTATTAAATCGACAATTTGGGTGTTTTAGCACGAAACTCCTTTCCAGTTTTAATTTCCCGAGACCGAAGGTCGAGGAAAATTTGTTGGAAAGGAGTTGAGTGCTAAAACACCCAAATTATACATTTAGTACAAGCACGAGTGGAATTCGGCTGAGAATTTTGGTTTTCTTTTTCCCTAAACGATATTCTGAAGGAATTTCTTGTTAGGGATTCGGTTTCGATTTACAATCTCGATTTCGACATACGAAGTTATTTTGATTTAGTTTTGTTTATAGTGTTTACCTTTTATGTTTTGTTGACGATGTTTAACTCTTATCTGGCATAGCATCACCATCAACCATCGTATTTCATCAATCAACCTGTACTTTAGTTCGCTACGGCATTGGCATTTCGTATTAGGCCTAACCTCATCTATGTTGTTGATACGCCAAATGAAAAGTACAAGCAGCTTCGTGCTTCCGGAAAAACCCGACGATTAACGAAGCTGACGTCATTTCCCTAATAAGGTCATAAAACAAAGTAGCATCCTCTAAGTGGGATATACTGTATAGATCTGTGGTTCGTTTGTCAGCACGCATTGAGAAAAGCTTCGACCTATATAATTACTGAAGGAGGAGGTCCGCAGTCGGTTTCGGTTTCGATGAGCCGGGGTCTTCCCAGTGTAATCCGACCATGGTCCTCATTTAGTGAAAAGAAAACGAAAATTCTCAGTGTAAGTCGACCAAGGTCCTCGTTTTGCAGAAAGAAAACAAAAATTCTCGTTGAAAGAAATGATTTTATGAGCTGATAGAGTAGTAATCTAATAAAACGTAGCATTACTTCTTAAACATTAACGAACACAAAGAATGTTCAGTTTTTATTTTATTACTCATTTTGAATTGGGATACACTCCAATAAAACTGCTTTTTAGCTTTTTTGCTTTTTTTTAGCTTTTTTTTGATTTTTCGCACTCAGCTTGTAACCAAACTAAAACTACTTCGTGCTAATTAATTTGAAATTGTAGCCTTTGTATTACGTGCTCAGGATGTAATTGGAAAATAATTTGCATTCGTTAGTTTTAATGACAGGTTACAGACTTCATGCGAAAACCGTATACCGTTGGTCTGGTGTTGGTGTAGCCGTTTATCGTCAAAGAATAACAGACTTCATTTTTTGGATTGTACAATTTTTGGACATCATTTCATGCCTCCAACTTACATTTGCCGAAAAAAACTTGAATTGAACTTGAAAAAAAAATTAGTTTGGAATTTTATTCACAACCAGTTTCTGTGCAGCCTAATGAATGGTTCAGAGGTCACAAGGCCAATGAGGTTTTGGACGCCATTAGTATGTTTTTTTTTTTTTACAAAACCTGGATGGACCTTTGAATATGTTTTTCTGTAACCACCAGTTTGTGTTCAACCTGATGAAAGATTTAGAAGTTGGAATATTATTCAAAAACTGTTTTTTTTGGAAACCATTTTGTATAATTTTGACTTTGTGAAATCGAGTAAAACTGACGGTTGTTTGGTAAACTTCGTTCGAATCAACTCATGCGTTCAAACTGCTATTCAAACAGTTTCTTTGGATGCCATTTTGCGCCGTCATCTTAAATTTTAATAAAAGAAGAATTGGACCTTTCTTGATGAATATGTTTATTACGAACAGTTTGAATAATCGTATTCAGTTTATGCTCAATCTGATAAATGATTTAGAAGTTACGCGCGTACAAGTGATTTTATTTTTTGGACGCCATTTTGAATTTTTCTTAGCTGGTATAAAACCAAGTACATACATTGTTCAGTTGTAGTTTGAAGAAGATTTATTCCTACCATATTTCATTCGAATCGGCTCATGTAATTCGGCCATAACTGTGGAACAACGTAGTAAAACGGATAAACAGCTAAGCAAAGTGCCAATAGTTGAGTTAAACGGGACCTCGTTCCAATTTGGCTATTATAGTTTGTGATTTACAAAAATCAGAAAAAATCTGGTGTTGGAAAAGTTACCTCCAAAAATAAGAAAAAAAATAAAGTAAATTATAAAGTGACAACTGAACATAAAATGGCTTCGCCATTTAAAAAGAAAACATTAGAGCTGTATCCCTATGGCGTTCACAGCTGTAAAGGCACACAAATAAAAACGGTTCGAGCTCGAACAAAACGAACTATAATTTGAACTCCTATTTCAGGGAATAACTGTAGTTAATTACTTTATTTTACCCTACCCTTACAAATAACCAAATGCCAGTATAAAACACAAATTAAACACATCCACACACACTCTCACAGACATACCCAATTCAAATACAAATTGCGTTTACTTTCTGATATTACTAATGAATAATGCAATTTGTATTCGAATTGGGCTGTGTCTGTGAGAGTATGTGTTGGTGTGTTTAATTTGTATTTTATACAAGCGTTTGGTTATTTGTAGGGGTGGGCAATCTATATAACTAAGATCGTAAAATTGTTTTGTTTGTTTGTTTGTCTGTGTCCGCAGTAGGGATCTCGATAATCTTAATCCTTTGTTTGTTTGTCGTTTTTCAAACTGAATTGTCTGTATAAGTAATGAGTCGAACAGTCTTTTCAACGAAGATGCACAGTACTGATGTCTTCATGTTTTTTTTCCAGTGACAATACAGGCTGAGCACAAAATAATGACCACATTTCAACACTTTATTAAAAACAAACTAGAAACGATATCAGAGTGCGGTTTGTTTTGTTAAAAAGATACACTCAAATAGTTTTACAGCCAATGATTAGTTTTGCCATCAGTAAAATTCAATGTGGGCACCATTAGTTACACGCAATATGTCCAAACGGAACTCTATATGCGTTTTGCAACATGGCGGGAGTGACGGTGGCAATGGCATTGGTAATTCTCTCACACAATAATCATCCATGTCATTCACTTTGGTTTTGAAAACCTTCACGTAACCCTATAGGAAAAAATCGAGGGGAGTAATGATACTAGATTGAACACAGAACCACACGACGCACATCGCCTTTTGCTGTATTGACGCCATTTTGCGGATATGACGTGGCACACATGGCATGCTGGTCAGACTGCTTTGACAATGGTGTACTACTATTTGAGTAAAACTATCTGAGTGTACCTTTTTAACAAAACCAACCACACTCCGATGTCTTTTCTAGTTTGCTTTAAATTAAATTGTGTAATATGGTCATTAATTTGTGCTCCCCTGTACTTCCATGCAAACGGTAGCTAGGCCTCTATGTCTCCTAACGATGGATCTAACTAATCTAATGAAAGATTGGGCGACTGCTAACGGGAAATCACAACAATGCTCTACCCCGGTATACTGCAGTGCAGTTTATAACCTATATTTGACTGACTATAACTCCTTTACTTTTGCTCCGAATTTCATTCTGTTTTTTGCTTTGGCATTGGTTTGTGGTTTTTTACACTTTTCTAATTTACACCGATTTTCTAGGACGCATGGTTAACAAGTTAGCAGTGAGATGACCTAGAAGGGACATGTCAAGGTCATTCACTCACGCATGGTCAAATAGCCCAGACCACTTTGTAAGTCTACCAACTTATTATTGAAGGAATGTTCATTGCTACAAAATGCTGGCCCCTGATGCAGACTTCTGATTCACCCCGCATTGTTTCAGGCAAAAAAAATCAACAGACTTAATTAAGGGTAAATGCTGAAAAGCCTGAGTATAGTAAACGGCCGGACACGAAGGAATAAGGATTTCATTGTCCTGTATGAAATTTTTGCAAAAGTTTTGGTTTAATGCATTGGCTTTATCGAGGTCATCTGAGAGCAACAAATTATTAAAATATAATGGTGGTACCTTTCAGATAATTTCTCTCGTTTTTCTCTTAATATACTTAAAAATGGCACTTAAGGTGCCCTCACCTGGATAAGTTGTTGATCACAATTAATTCATAAACAAAGCACATTCTCTTAATTTTTATAGTTTTCAGATTGCTGTTATTTCGATCCCGTCTTTCATTTTAGTAGCAGTAAGCTTCTTTCAATGCGAGGGCACTCTACAAGTGTTACCAATCTGTTTGGAATAATTGTAGTAGATTTTTCAATAAGGAAAGGCAGTTAATAAAAGTATTCCAGTAATCTTCCACTCTATCTGTTTTAGCAAAAAAAAAGAATCTCAACAAACACAATTTAGATTTGCACGTAAAACGTCGAAGTTAGTCTTCTTAAAATAGTTTAATTCACGACACGTATCAGTTGGGGGCCTCACAATTTAGTTTAAAAGTTACACTGTAGTGGCCACTGGTACTGAAATACATAGTGACATCAATGTCGAAAATTGCGCTATCATTGTCTACCAGTAACAGGTCAAGGTCTCTGCACGTAGGTTTTGTCACAAGTTGGACGAGGCCATTTTCCATTACACAGTCGAGAAAGATCTGCTGAAGAAAGTTTGAAGAAGATTTTAAATTACAGTTTATATGGGACATATTAAAGTCACCAAAAACAAGATTTGTGATGGTAGGGTCGAGAGTTAATCGAATGCAATTACAAATCTATATAACTAAGATCGTAATATCTGTTTGTTTGTGAACGTGTATGTGTGGGTCCGCAACGTGGGAATCTGACACTGTTTATCCTATTGAAGTCCACAATGGGAATCTCGATGATCTTATTTCGTTTGTTTGTTTGTATCTCTGTCAAACGGAATTGTCTGTATAAGTAATGACGGAATTGCCTGTAAGTAATGATTCGAACTGTGTTTTCAACAAAGAGGCACAGTACTGATGACGTCATGTTTTGTTCCAGTCACAATATTTTCATGCGAACGAGATTTAGGCGTCTATAAACTCTGGCTCTAACTAAATCTAATGAAGGCTTGGGCGACTGCTAACGGGAAATTACAGTATTTTCAAGCAAATGGAAAATCACAATAACGTTCTGGTATTCTTAGAAATATCAAACGGTCAAAGGATTTTAGCGAGCGTTAACAGCACCCGATCATCTGCCCGATTTTTAACAATGGGAATATATAAGAATGCTCTGCTGTTCTTGCAAATTTTTTTATTTTTATTTTATTTACAGAGCGTAACGGCCTAAAACACCATGAGCTCTCTCTAAAACTACTTAAAACTACTTAAGACTAAAGACCTAAAGTTACAATCCGTCTATACACTTCACACTGCAACCGGCCAGCCGGGGAACAAGAGAGCACGAGATACCCTGGGTCCCTAGGTAAAACGCTGCGTCGCCCTACAAAAACCTAATGTCCTGTGCAGGGGACCTATACCAAACGAGGAGTGTGGCGAAACACCAAGGCCTTATGCATAGGGTCAACCCCAGCGACAACCACAAAACGGCGCTGAGCCGTCCACCGGGGACACTCAAAAAGAAAATGACGCACCGTCTCGTCATCAACACCACAGATGCAGAGTGAAGAGCGGGACCACCCTAGCCGAAACAAATGTTCCCCGAGTTGAATATGCCCTGTACGGAGCCTGGAAAGCAAACCGGCATCCCGTCGAGTGAGACCGTTGAGAGGGTCTGGACATGCAGTGGTTGGATGTAACGCAAAAAGACTGCGACCCAACTCACTCCCAGACCACGCCGCTGCCCACTCCCCCCCCCAACAACCCCCTCAACCACCGGTCGCAAGTCCCTAGGACCAAGGGCAAGCCGGACCACGGCCGAGCCATCAACAGAACCCTGTCTAGCGAGGCTGTCTGCCAACTCATTACCGAAACTGCCTGAGTGACCCTTAACCCAGACAATGGAGACAGACTTGCCACACAGGTACTGCGAGAACAGCTTCCACCCTATCTCAAATGCAACAGGGTGGGAGCATTGCAGAGATTGGAAACAGCGACGTAAGAAGCCAAGACCAGCCAATGAGTCAGTCAAGACACAGTATTCCGGTACCTGCAAGTCAGAACCAATGTCGAGGGCCACGGAAATGGCAGCAAGTTCCCCAACGAAAGCCGAGGGTAGTGGGTCGAGGGAGAAACGGTACTCCAGGTGCCAACTTGGAACACACACCCCAATCCCCCCTCTCCTCTGGGCCGCAAAGAAAGACGCATCGCAAAACATCTCCACCCCAAACCACCCAGCCCCAACTCCCTCGGCCCGCAGAGAAGCCAGCGCGGCAGGGCACCAAAGCCATGGGGCCGTCGGGTGAATGAAAATCGGAGGGGAAAAGCCAATCAAATCCCTATGCATGAGCAGGGACACCCCCTGTCCCGGGGCACCCAGCAAAGCACGGGCCCTTCCGGACAGAGACATGTAATCCACCAAGAGGCGCCCCAAGGGATCCGACGTGCCTCTCCCAATTGCCCTCAGGCAAATCCTGACCAGCAATTCCTTTGCCCGGAAGGCAACCGGGACTTCACCAGCTTCCACATGCAATGCCAGCACAGGGGTGGATGGGAGGCAGCCTGTAACAACCCGTAGGGCCTGATTCAAGGCAACCTGCACTGCCCTAATAGCCTGTCCAGAACTTGCCAGAACAGGGATATGGTAATCCGCGCAAGAACGCACATACACCTTATAAAAGGATGCAACCGTGCCACGCTTAGTGACAGATGCATTGTTGGCAATGGACCGCAGAACATGAGTTCTAGCCGTGATACTCTGCCTCACTGCAGCCACATCATGAGTCCACATTAGCTGCGGGTCCAGCCAAAACCCAAGGTACCGTACCTTGGACTTAGCCACCACTCGCGACCCATTCACCACAATTGAGCCATCCCAGGCTCGTCCCCGCCGAAAAATCATCAGCTCCGTCTTCGCACTGGCTAACTGAAGGCCCCTAGCTGCCAGAGCACGAGAACCCTTAGCGATCGCAGCCTCAAGAGCTGCCAGTACAACAGGAAGGTCCTTCCCCGCAAGCCACACAGCCACATCATCTGCGTAGGCAACAACGTTGACTGTAGAGTTCATCTCAATAAGGACAGCATTGATCGCCACTGCAAACAAGGCTGGACTTAGACAACTACCTTGGGGGAAGGCCACGGTCAGTGGAACGCACACCAGACCAGGCACCCCCAGCCTTAGTAGCAAAGCACCGCTTACCGAGCAGAGCCAAAACTGCAGCCGCAAGCTTTCTGCCTATCCCCAACGTCTGCAGGGAGTACCTCACCCACGACATGTCAACCATATCGTAGGCAGCCTTAATATCTAAGAAGACCGCAACCGCGAAGCAGTCATCAACCCATGCCTCCCGTATGCCAGACTCCAGGTACAGCATAGCGTCCTGTGCACCGAACAGCCCACCCGACCCCTCAATCTGCCACACAAGCCTGTTTACCAGCATCCTTTCATAGACTTTACGCACACATGAAAGGAGCGCAATTGGTCGGTAACTCGAGACGGCAGACCGGACTTTACCCCTACCAAGCACAGGAATAAGGACTGAGAAGAGCCAAGAATCTGGCACTGCGGCTCCATCAAACCTTGTCTGGAAAAAATCCAGCAGGGACTCCTGACCAACCCGATACAGGCCCTGAAGATCTTCGTAGGTGACCCCATCGATGCCCGCGGCACTCCCTGACCGACAGGAGGCCAATGCTGCAGTAAGCTCCTGCAAAACCAGTGGCTGACCAGTCGCGTTGGCTTCATCCCACACAAAATCCTTTAGTGGTGGTGGGGGACCCCTGGGAGCCCCATAAACCTCTGCAAAATTTGCATTGAATGCCTCCGCCATACTTGGACCCCGAAGAACCTCGTTGGACTGACCAAACACCCAAACAACCGTAGACCGAACGTCACGAGGGCGGACAAGGGCCCACACCCGTGATAGCGGCAAGCCTTGGGACACCTGACCACAAAGTCTAGCCCCAAATGCTAACCTTTCCTTACGGAGAAGAAAGCGAGTCTCTTGGGCAATCCCAGCATATTCAAACTACCGCTGGTCAGTTTGACAACGACGGAAGCGTTGCCAAGCACGTCGCCGATCCCGGACAGCGACCACACAAACCTGGGTCCACCAAACCACATCACGAGCCCGTCCAATCAGTTTGCCTCGGTTGCACCGACGACCACGCCGTCCATGAACCCACCTCCTAAGCCATGGGGAGAAATCGCCCGAACTAATAGCCGGTGGAGACTGACGCGCGACACTGTCAAGACAGCCGCGACCCCCACCGTTCCAGGTCAATGCCACTGGAAAGTGGTCGCTGCCCCGCAAATCGGACAAGACCTCAAACGAAAAGCGAGTGGCTAACTCATTCGAACATATAAACATGTCCAAGACAGACTCCTGAACCCGACCCCCATACCTCCTCACAAACGTCGGTGTACCGTTTTGTACGACTGATAGGCCGAAGCCATCCAGGGAATTAGCAATCGTGCGCCCCCGAGCATCGCAATGGTCACTGCCCCAGAGCCAATGGTGCGCGTTGAAGTCCCCCCCCCCCAAAACCAAAGGCCGGGGAAGCGACCCCACCCACTCATCCCACTCCAGGCTAGCGACCCTCCCAGTAATGTGAACAACTCCAATGGTCAACCACCCAGTACCCCACCAAACTCGAAAAACGCAAGCATCAACACCCCTGCACACTGGAAAGGAGGGGGTGCAAAAGGGGATCCAGTTTCTAATGAACACCCTCACCCCTGAGCCACCGGGACCAGCAATACATAGAAACCCCAACAAACTAGGGTCACACCCAACCGGCAGCCTTGTTTCAAGCAAACCCAAAATTTCAACCTTAGTCCCCAAACTGTCTAACTCCTCTCTCTTGTTCCCCACACCCCGCACATTCCAGGTACAGATAGTGAATGAAACAAGAAATCCATACAAACTACAACTCGCTATGGAGACACTTGGACAACAAGCATCTCATTTTCCCCGTCCTGGGAGCAAACACCACTATTCCCCCCAGACGAAACAAACTCCTCACCCCCTCCTGACACCTCGTTCAACACAGCAACATCATCCGACCACAAATGTACACTGTCATACACACTACCACTCCCATCACTACTCTCAACTTCATCTTTGCTGGAAACACACCCGTCAACTTTCACACCCGGCCACTGAGGCATTACATCACTGGCATCTCCGTCACCACACCCAGTTGCATCACTACTGGAATTAGGCACATCCTCCAGAAAACCAACCGTGCCAGGAACGACTCCACCTGTAATGATGCCGCCCAAGTCATCACCACCAGCACTGACACCACTGGAACCGACACCACCCACATCAACACTATCAGAGCCACCACTGGCTGAAACGACACAAGGCGGACACACTTCCATTTGGGTCCCTCCCCCTGTCTCCACACCCAGAACACCAACAGAAACTTGCGCACCAATCTCCATATTGCCACTCTCACCATCCACACCATCACCTGCCAAGGGTAAGAAACGGTTTTCCACCACAGCCGCTTGTTTCGGGAGTGGCGGAGAACTGGCCATCGCAGAACGAGACGCAGATGCCTTTCGTCTTCGGGATCGACGTTGAGTTGTCCAAGCACAGGAAGTGTCAGCAGCCGTTATTGGGGCACTAGTTGAAGGGTCAGTGACCTCAAAGGGAGACACAACTGGAGGCACAGCAGGAGACTCCACAACTGGAAGCACAACAGGAGACGCCACAACAGTAGACACTACAGGAGGGGGGCACACAGGTACCGCGAGATGGACACAAAGAGCATTCCGAGGGAGTGCCGTTCTGCAGACACCGCAGTAGACAGACGGACAAGAACGTCTCACGTGACCTGACTGGTGACACTTAAATCACTTGGGTGGCCGGTCTGCCACAGCCACATACGCACCAATTCCTAGAACCCCTACCACGTCAGGCACATCCTCCACGTACACAGAGTCTCGCAACTTCAAGGTACCACATCTAGTCCCTGTACGGCAGTGATGCATGCCCTCCATCACGTGCAGTTCATGCCGCAAACCAACTACTTCTCCATACCAAGCTAGAGCCCTCACTATGGCTGCGTCTGGCACGTCCAACGGGAGCCAGTGCAACCGGAACTTGAATGACCTGTCCTGAAGGTCATACACAACTGCCGAATGGCCATGCACCATGAGACGCCCCTCCCTCTTAACAAGCATCTTCGCCTCCCGATCCGCAAACTGAACTTGAAAAGCATTGTTTGCTTTCAGCCGACATAGGCCAGTTATTCGCCGCAGCTCCACTACCTTGACCAAAGCGTCTCGCACATCTTGTAGTAGGTACAAGCCACCCGCCTGGGGCGCTAGGACAACCAACGAGCTTTCCATAGGAACATTAGCCAAACCCCCTTTGTACAGCCGCTGTAGCCAGGCTAGGTCACGTGGCACATCCTGGTCATAATCTTGGCTGCCCCCGTTTGGTCCTACTGTAGGCACATCCTTTTCCACTACTTGACCCCTGTGCGAGGTCACCACATCCACAAAGGAGGCTCGGTTTGGCACCTCCTCAGCAGAAAGCTTTCCATCACTACAGCCTGATAGTTTATGATAAATACCGTCTCGGACCACTCCTCTCCGATCCTCACTGACGTTGCCAACAATGTCCTTAGTCTCACTGTTAACACCAGCATTGCCACCAGCATTGTTGTCACCAGCATTGTTGTTACTAGTTTTGTCTTTGTCAACACTCATCAACCCCAAGCCTTCTGCCCCATCATTATCTTCACTACTCACCCCGTACAAATTGAGATCAATTTCATCCAGTCCAATTTCTTCTGCCATTCTCCAGACTTCCCTGTATTTGAGACTCGACACAAGTCTCTTGTTAACCTCCTCCTGCGTCACCACTCCCGCTTGCCGTAGCTCTAGCAAAAAACGCCTCACTGGGCGCGCCATTTTGCTTTTTGCAAATTTCGGAGGACTTTCAACAATGGAAATTCATAAGAATGGAAAGTTTCCTTCAACAATAGGGCGTGCATTCAAATAAATTTTAGATTGAAAAACAATAGCGCCAAGTTAGGCAACAAACAACACAACAAACATCACATCAATTCAATTGTCGAGGTTGTAAACCATTGTGGCGCAACGTCATCGTGTCAGTGTGTTGTATCCTGAAGCAGAGTTGTGCACATTTCCAGTACTTGGGGGAAAATAATATTGCGGTACAAAAGATGACATTGTGTTGAAATCGAGAGCAATGACCCACCTGACAAAAATTAACTCGTGTAGGAATGTCAGCTAAGCTGCTTTCAATGCAAAATTTGACCCTCAATAACGTTGCAAATGTGTAGCTAATTAGCTCATCCCCATTAAATCCCATAGGGTGATTATTCACACCGAGATAACGGGAAGGCTTCCAGCTATGAAATTGGACGAATGGGTGCAGTACAATACGAACTGCGTACCTTTTATAGTTTGGAGCCTGGAGGTGTAACGAGGATGGCGTGGAAGGGCGCGTAAGTACGAACATAATGTTTTAACCATTGTTAGTATTGTCGGCATCGTCTCTCATTGGACGGCCAAAGTTCGGACAATGACAACGTGTATACTGACGTGCGTGCCTAGTAGTCCGGAGGATATATCCCCAAATTAGACGAAATTGTACATTTTATCATAAAAGCATGAAACTTGGCAGGATTGTTGTTTACATCAAATTAAGACTTTTAAGCGTTGTAGGCATTCCCCTGAATTGCTGCGAGCCGCCATATTGGAAAATGGCGACCAAATAGTCTAAAATTGTGCATTTTCATTGTAAAAGCATGAAACTTGGCAGGAATGTTATTTACGTCAAATTAAGAATTTTAAGTGTTGTAGGCATTCTCCTAAATTGCCACGAGACGCCATATTGGAAAATGGCGGCCCAATAGTCTAAAATTGTGCATTTTTATCATTAAAGCGTGAAACTTGGCAGGAAAGTTGTTTGCTTAGAATTATTAAGAATTTAAGCATTGTAGACATTCTCCTCAATCGCTATGAGCCGCCATATTGGAAAATGGCACCCAAATTACTTGTTTTCCTTAACTCTGAAAAACAGCCCGAAATGGACATGTTTAAGATTTTCTGAAACGTGGCGATCTATTCTTTCCATCAATCCTAGCCGAAATTATTAAACTTAGATAGCTACCGTCCTACACCCATCTAAAGGTGAAGAGGCAGTGGCGTAAGCGGCGAAAGCGTATGATGATTTTCGAATTCAAAGTGGTCTTGCGAGCCCTCTAACAGCCGGAAATGGACATGCTTAGGATTTTCTGAAAGGTATGGATCTTTTCATTCCTTCAATCCTAACCGAAATTGTTTAGCTTAGATAAGAATACAAATATGAGCATTACAATGGCACATTGAAATTGAAACTAGCCGCTACACCAGTTACAGCTAGCTACACATTTCAACGGGTGTAGGACGGTTCCTATCTAAGCGAAACAATTTTCGGCCAGGATTGATGGAAAGAATAGATCGCCACCTTTCAGAAAAGCCTAAGCATGTCAAATTCGGGCTATTAGAAGGCTTGCAAGAGCACTTTGATTTCGAAAATCACCATTCGCTCGCCACTGCACCATTACCTCTTCACCTTAAAAGAGTGTAGGACAATTCCTCCTAAGTTAAATAATTTCGATTAGGAGTAATGGAAAGAATACATCCTCACCTTTCAGATAATTCTAAGCATGTTCATTTCACGCTATTAGAGGGCTCACAAGACCACTTTGGATTCGAATATCAACATAGGCTTTCATTGCTATGCCTTTACCTCTTCACCTTTAATGGGTGTAGAACGGTCTCTAGATAAGTTAAACAATTTCGGTTAGGACTGGTGGAAAGAATAAATCGCCACTTTTCAGAGAAACCTAAGCATGTCCATTTCGGGCTATACTAGAAGGCTCGCAAGAGCACATTGAAATCTAAGATCACCATACGCTTTTGCCGCTATGCCGTTACCTCTTCGCATTTCAGTGGGTATAGCTACCTAAGGTAAAAAAAAATTGGTTAGGATTTATGAAAAGAATAGATTCCACCCCTTCAGAAAATTCGAAGCACGTCCATTTCGAGCTATTAAAGGGCTCATAAGAGCACTTAAAACACGAAAATCACATCACAACTAATTGAAAAAAGGAGCGTCCGTGTGAATTAAAGGTGATAATACTTTAAATACGATTGTGTGGTTCAAGTGTTGCTCTTACGTAAAAGATGTATAATCCCTTTCCGGTCCAGAATTGTGTGCTGAATGTTTTTGCTTCACTCTATGCTTTTGATTTGTTGACGGTTAAGGAGTTACCGCCAGAGAACCGTTTGGGGGAGAGTAAGTCACCCCCTCTCCCACCCCCTGGGGGGGGGGGGGGGTGAACTTGCTATCATATAGCTTTTTTCTAGTTACCCTTCATGTGCATCCATACCAAACTTAACGCTTTTCACAAAAAGTGAACAGTTCCTTCAATTTTGAGCACTATAAAAAAACCTATTATTTAAATTACGGCACATAATATGCATTAATAATGATTCATTCATACCACTTCCAGTACTTACTTCCGGTTGTGTTTAGTATATCATAGGAAAGTAAATTTCAAGAGGAACAATAACGGCAGGGGATGTAATTTCGCTAACTGTGAAAGGGAATTCAAAGTGTCGTATTCAAATGCCATTTTGAAAAGTAAATGGCGTCTTTTAGCTAATATACTAGTAGTTCCGGTAGTTACTTCTGGTTATGTTTGGTATCATTGGAAAGGATATTTCAAGAAGAACAATAAAGGAATAGTGTATAATTTTGCTAACTGTGAACGGGAATTCAGTGTTTCAATAAATAACCTTGAAACTTTTGAATTCGGGCAAATGGCGTGTTTCTATTAATCATATTTTAGTATAATTTTGATATGTTATTTACAATTGTTTTCAAGGGCAAATGCCTTGGTTTCAACTTTGTACTAATTTTACTTCAAAGTAAAATCACAAATTCAGGGGGCCTATTAACCATAAGTAAGCAAATCGTATTAACACTGGCGATAGCCAGTGTTAGTAAGGGTCGACCTAGGATCTCTGTGTTAAACTTTCTACTTTGAGAGCTTATAACTCCGTCAAAAGTAAACATTTTAAAACCAAATTTGGAATCTAGCCTTGACTAGTCAAGGCCTGTCTGCAGTCCAAAAATTGTGAAATTCGGGTGAGCCAAACCCGAGATACAGAGAGGAGCCAAATAGACAACTTCTTGTTCTTGGTCTTGGTCTTGTTCTTGGTCTTGTTCTTGGTCTTGTTCTTGGTCTTGTTCTGGGGATGTACCTTTCGTCTGTCCTCTCTACAAGTCAAACCATTTGTCCTATGAAGCCGGTTCTTAGCTCATTTTACAGGTATTGCTCTGTAGATGTGCCCTTTCTATAAGGCCTTGGGTCAGCCTTGGGTCTCTGTGTTAAACTCTCAGTTTTACAGTTTAGCTGCAATTCTAAATGTAACATGAATTAATAAACAAAAACGGAACGTTAAATGTTTAGAGTAAGGGTCTAAAAGTCAAAACCTAGAAGGAACACGGACAAGGTTTGACAGTAAGGGTCTAGGTGTAAAATTTTGTAAGAGGCTGGTAAGCATTAGACCCTTACTACCCGGTGGTCAGAAATAAAAACAATTTCACGAAAAACTGGAAAGCCTCCCATGTGATGATCCAGTGGTAGTACGATATAGGTTTACTGCTTTACTGTATGTTGAAAATTATTTTGCGATTTAGTGACATTGCAGGGTATTCGCAGCAGAGAGCATTACTGGTTATCCTCTGCCGTAAATCTACGAAATATAATAAAAAAATTCTAAAGCATCAAAAGACACAAAATGCCAAACTTCACAAGAAAATTATGTTCTTAAAGTTCCATAACAATATTCTAAGAACAAAGAAAACCTGCTACAATCGTTCATACACACTTTCTGTCCGAATAGAGTAGAACTAAGCTAACCACCGGGTAGTAAGGGTCTAATGCTTACCAGCCTCTTACAAAATTTTACACCTAGACCCTTACTGTCAAACCTTGTGCGTGTTCCTTCTAGGTTTTGACTTTTAGACCCTTACTCTAAACATTTAACGTTCCGTTTTTGTTTATTAATAATAAAAAATATTCAGAAACTCACTGAATTCTATGTTAACATTAGTATTAACTAAGAATTTCAGATAAAATGGTTGGTCGTATGAAAAGTTATTTCCGTTTTTTGGTAAAAAAAAAATTCAATTACGAATAACAGGAAGAAAAAAAGAAAAGTTAAATCCGTTGATTTGTTCAGGAGTTATGAGAAAAAACTTAATTTGACTATCATTTTGGCTTCCCATTTCTAATATGGCGGCTCATAGCAATGCAGGAGAATGCCTATAACGTTTAAAATTCTTAATTTTATGTAAACAACATTCCTGTCAAGTTTCATGCTTTTACGATGAAAATGCACAATTTTAGACTATTTGGCCGCCATTTTCCAATATGGCGGCTCATAGCGATTGAGGAGAATGTCTACAACATTAAATTCTTAATAATTCTAGGTAAACAACATTCCTGCCAAGTTTCACGCTTTTATGATGAAAATGCACAATTTTAGACTATTGGGCCACCATTTTCCAATATGGCGGCTCATAGCAATTAAGGAGAATGCCTACAACACTTACAATTCTTAATTTAATGTAAACAACATTCATGCCAAGTTTCATGCTTTTATGATAAAAATGCACAATTTTAGGTATATCCTCCGTACTATAGACACACACTAGTGTATCACGATAAATGTAAACAACGTTGCCAAAGAAATTGTACTCACGTCCAATTCACGGAAAATAAACAAACTGTAAAAACAAAGCAAAATAAATAAAGCTAAAAACTGGTAAAGAGGCCACCAAGTTGAGGGTGGTTCGGCCCTTCAAAGGAGTCATATCAACACACCTAAATAAAACGAATTACATCAAAATTAAAACCAAACCAAAAACCTATAAAGAGGTGACTAAGTTGAGAATGGTTCGGCCTCGAGGCAAAAGGTAGTAGCAAAGTGTTGAAAACCAGTTTCTTGTTGACGTGGCACGTGGTTACACATCTGCGCGGTAGTGGAGTTTAGTCTAATACACAATTTATAAAAAATGAGTGATATCATATCAAAAACTAAATCTGGTGAAAAGAATGCCGAGTTCCAAATGGTTCCGCCCTTCAAAGGAGTGATATCCACACACCAAAACATTTGCCAACTTAATCGCACTGAATAATACTTTGGACATGAAATGAAAACTTTAACATGGTCACCGAAAGTAGCAATGTTCTAGTTTTCATTTAACCCTCGAACTATTAGAGGTGCAATTAACTTGAAGAATGTTTTGGTTTGTTGATATCACTCCTTTGAAGGGCCAAACCATTCGGAACTTGGCGTTCTTTTCATTAGTTTTGGTTTTTTGATATGATATTTCTTTAAACAACCGTTACTTTTGCTATCATTATTTCTTGGAATATTCTTAAAACTAGCCGTATAAGGGAGGGGGGGGGGGGCTGTCCTAGTATTTTCAATTTTCAATTTGTCTCTACCATTTGGAAGATAGCTGCAGATCAGTTTGATTTGGCAATCAGGAGAGTGACACAAAGTATCTCAGAATCGCAACAGGTCGTTTCGGGGTCAATGGTGAAATTATCGCGAAGGAAGACCACAAAGCCCATCATGGTCTCTCCTTAAAATAACATAGAGTACACTGTGGATAAGCACTGTATCTGGGATGGAATCGTCAAACCATGTTTCGACCACCGCCACAATATCGTAAGTCTTACCTGACAACAACAGATTTAATTCGAGTAGCTTCCCAACAACACTCTGTGCATTAAGAAGACATTCCGTAAAGATCATGTTACATGCATTTCGGTTATAAGAGTGAGAGCCTGGTGTGGGAAAGGGTTGGAAAAGTTGCATGTTCTATGATTAAAAGGTTTAGGGAGACATCCACCAAACAACACAGAAGGGTAACAAAATTTCTCCCGTGGAACAGCATCCCAGCAGCCATACGTTGAGGAAACGCCAAGAGAACCCATTTGACACACATAATGTCGGTTATTAGAGGCTAGTCATTTCCCTCGTAAGAGAAGAATCCATCATAAAGTCTGTACTTAGACTAATAGAATAAAATTGCACCCTTTCAGAGTCGAGAAAGATGCACCCCGTCAGGTGCTAGCAGCCGAAAATCCCTAGAAATTTCGTGCCAGAGGGAGATGAAACCCAGGCGCTTTGACTTACACAAATCTTGGATATTACCTTTACATTGCACAAGATGTTGACACAGGAAATCCTAGACCCCTCCGATTTGAACCCGTGAAAAGGCTGAGAATACACACTTGACTTCCAGGATTTAAACAGATTTCATCAGTCAGATGCTCAAGCTTTTTTTCCATATCAATTGGCGAGTCAGATTTAATATTGTTTCTTCCCACGCACAAAATGATTTTCTGAGCCGCTTTTTCCGAGTTGATTATATTAATGATCAACTCATTACATGTATATGTTGGAGGAACCAATGCTGCATTGACTACTATGTCTGTTATCGATGAAAAAAAACCCAAAAAGCGACACAAAAAGATAAAACTATGCAGTAGGATTCAGTTAGTACAAAAATAAGAATGAAAGTAGGGAGGAGCGGTCAGTTGGAAGGGGATTACAGGGAGAGGTAACTACAGATGCAACTAGGGAGCAACTACAACAACTGAAGATGCAAACCTACTATAAGGCTTTAAAGTACACCAAAAAAAATTTGCTGTAAAATTCAGTGCAAAAATAAAAGCAAAAAACCAGACCACACAACATGAATACGCCTTCTGCTGCTGGGTGTTACTGTTACGGAAATGAATGAAGGATGGTGAAAGGAATCGCAGGATGCGGTGATTGAGTAAGTGAAGCGCCTCGAGGCAATTGACCGTCCCCAACCTAGATATAATTGTGCCCCCTCCCTAGATATATGTAGCCCCTCTCCCTTCCCCAGATATACATAGATTCATACTTATCTATTCTATATATATCTAGCTATATACATAGATATACATAACAGTAATGGTATCAACATATTACATGCCGCCAGGCCAACATAATAAAACGACCTGGCCACATGATATGAAACACGCCTTCTGTGCTTGGGTGCCCCCAAAAATATATGTACGTTCACTCTTACTCCCGACTTTTTCCACAGGTAGGAACCTGCATTATTTAAATTACACATTTCAGTATTATAAGGCAGCTTTACTTTCTTTAGTCTATTTCTAAATTCCCACGTCTTCATGACAGACTTTACAACTAGTACATGAGTAAAACAGTACATATACAACAATGATTTAACAGTGCTAAGTATAGCTAAAGCAATGCATAATGGTAATAAAGGGTAAGTGATGGTAAAAACACAATTCTGATGAGCACTTTGGAACACGAACTCCACTCTCGTTCATTTTCATTCAAAAGTGCCAAGTCTACTAGCCTTTACACTAATAATTATATGACATGGAACTGATTACAATAGTGTTTTGCCTAAAAGAAAGCCTTTTGTTGTGTGTATGTTCAAACGGCATGTTGTCTATACATTCTATCAGCCTAGTTTTTCCTTTACACTTTTCGGTTTGCAACACTTAACAAAAGGATTGACACAAACGGGGCGAGGGGTAATAGTCTAACTGGAAAATCACGTAATTGGAAGAACGTATACAGAATAACAGTATTACGGAAAATCGTCTAACACGAAATTCGTATAAACACAAAATCGTATAATGAAAATCATCTAATGTCTCTGCCTCGCATGCTGTGGATATACATATAACATCAGAAACTACAGGTATATTATTGTCCAGTTAGATTTTTATCCATTATACAATATTCCGCTTAGATGATTATCATAGGTAATATCCCGAGTGCAAGGGTAGTTATCGATAATTTTTTTTAGCACTAAAGTTTTGCTCCCATTAAACTCGTGAGTGCTTGTATTGGCTAATTATTAAGATCCCGAGTCACGAAGTGACGAGGGAGCTTTATTGCCAACTCAAGCACGAACGAGTTTACGGGAGCAAAAACTTAAAGTGCTCCAAAAAGATCGATAACTACACGCAGCAGGTAGGGAATTTAATAAGTGTATCTCGCGAGATTTACTTTGTCAGTTTATTAATAAACCAATTACAAACATTTATGGGCGTATGTCAGAATTTCTGCATTTTGTATTAATGTTGTTGTAATTTTATTAATTTTTTGGCGACTTACTTAGTTGAGGATTACGTGAAATAGCCTCTCCGTCACTTTCAGAGTTTCAGTTTCGTTTTTTTTTCGTACGCTTCAACATGCAGACGTTGCAGGTTGCATCTCCGTAGAAACGATCACAGAATGCCACTGAAAATCTTTAATTTATGCATTAGTAAACTTTTCCTAAATATTTACGTAACAGTTAAATTAGCGATATGTTTTTACATCCATATTCGTTATTTATTATCATTTATTTATCTAATCAGAAATCTGTTTGCCGCTGCACTGTTGGAAACCCGCCGTCTAAGCAGCATCGTCCAGCCCAGTCAAGGATGCTTCCATATATATTTCATATGGTTTGGCAATATGCGCTGTTTGCAATGCTATTGCCGGGGGCTCCACCAGTTCCGCTCACACGATGGCGCCAGCAGCTAGTTTGGCGGCGCCGAATTAGTATATGCGGTGATAAGGGAAAGGCTGCGCCGATTGCTTGTTTCGTGCTAGGATTCAAAACGTTTGTCAACAGAACAAATTCCTTTGAAGAAGATTTGTGCAACACTATAGGCTTAACGTCTGGATACGAGAAATTTCACGAAAAGATCGGGAGTTGACAAAAAAGACGTTGATTTGGAACCTCACTTTGCACCGGTTAGTTCTATGTATGTCCACAAACTAGCGGTAGCATTGGAATGCATGCACGCATCTGACAAACACGTCAATGTATTAACTACGTTTTTTGTTAAAGGCACATAAATCCCTCCGTTCTGGCAGCTTTACTCTGCGTCACCTACGCTAAAATATAGTTCAAACGACCGCAACACGCATTGCTCTAGACACTAGTCATACTCATTTCGGGGCCGCTGCAACGTGACACATCGTACGACCAAGTCGCACTCTTGAGCGAAGGATTAATTATCCTTCCTCCAGGGCCGTGGCTTGCCAGCGACGTGGCGGGAGTTATATACCGCTCGGACCGAGCCGTTTAAAACAAGCCTAATAACATTCACGCGCCACTACTGACATCTCCATCGTACCCTTAGACCAGCAAATGAAAGGTAAATCAGTTTATATAAAACTATTTCCGGTAATGTATCGAGTGAAATTGTTAAAATATACCGGAGGGAGTTATGTTCCTTTAATCCTAGATTTACACCCGCTTCAGGCGGACACGTGTTAATTTAACCAGTTTTCGCCTCGCCATGATTTGATTGTCGAAAGTAATAGAACCAAGATAGAACTGCCGAAATCACGAGACGGCAACTGTCGATTTAACAGTTGGCGTAGTCCAACACTTTTTCGTGTGAGATGTGGTTTCGTGTGACACGTGGGGCTAAACGAGTCTTATTTTTGCTTTATTTGTACTTATTAAAAAAATTAAACGTGTTTAATTCAATATTTCACAATTATTTTGTTTGGCTTTTGGGCAGCTGAATTTGGATGGCTTGCCTGCGTTACTTGTTGTTGCCTAGCAACCAGTAGGCGCGAATGCGAATGACGCGTTGCGTTGCGAACCTTGTTTTCAAATCGTTTTTAAAAATACTTCTACTGGAGTAAACTTTTTCTCACTTCACTATGTTATGAAAGGAACCATAAATTACCTTTCTTCATTGTTAAAATTATTTTATTTGCTTTACGTAGCCGTAACAACGTCTCGAAACGAGACCGTATCACATCATGCCCATTGAATTCAATGCTAATGCACCCACGAGCTCGACCGATCGTGTTCGCAGCGCCATTCGCGACTGGAACTGTCCCTGCCCCAAGCTCTTAGCATAGCACTGCCTAACCATATTAAATATATATGGAAGCATCCTTGGCCCAGTCAGTCTGTTGCTTGCTGTCCTGGTTGCTATGGAAACGAATACGGCCTCACTATTAAAAACGTTTAAAATAAGTTCGAGCGACAATGCCTGGGGTGAAGAAGCACTGCGGACGAGTAAGTACATTGTATAGCACCTGCGAAGCATATTTATTATCGTGTATAAATGCGTTACCTACAGCTGCAATAAATGAATCTGGCCAACTGACCAATTCTATCGCCATGTTAAAAAAACTTCTTCTCTACGACGGTCTCATTAGTTAGCACCAGTCAGAAGCAGAAGTCGTTGTAGTAATCGACGTCCCATCGAAAACAAAATAAATGCAACCTAACTAAAAACTGTTTCACATACTTAATTTAGCTTCTCATTCTTTACCAAGCCATTAATTAAGCCTTTTTAGCACGTTTAAGTATGCGATTCTGGTTTTGTTTGGTGCAAACTAGTTGATTATCGAGTTTGCGCTAGTGCAGCTTACCGATAAGCACCCTCTTGGTCGATCCTTCACAGTGCTGATCAGAATAAGCGGGCTGTGATTGGCTGATTCGTCAAAAATATGCTTTTCACATTGGCTAAAAAACGAGGTAGATACTCCATTATACGATATTCCGTTTAGATGATTATCCATTACGCAATATTCTGTTTAGATAATTTTCCAGACTTTTTAGGCAGATATTAGACAATTATCCCATTAGATGGTTTTCCAGTTAGACTTTTGTCTGATGCCCCGACACAAACCACATATTAATTCCTTTATTTATTGGAGTAGCTATTTGAAAACTGCATTCAGATTTCAGTACTATCATGAACACAACCAACCCTTTTTAATTCATTTTTTAACCCATTCATTGTTTACCCACACTTCCAAACTTACACCCAACTAAATGCAAACTATATGATATAAGCAGAGTGGGAAAAACCAAATGGATTAAAAATATTCTTAAGCAACAGCTTTGTGATGCAAAATAAATAATGCTTCGCAAAACTATAAAATATGCTTTGAAACTGTGATGCAATACATCTTATTTGAAGGTAGCAACATACCTTGAAAGTCTTTTCCAAAAGCCAGGACATGAGGTGGCCTTTCTTTATATTCTGGGCACAACTCTAGTTCGTTAGATATCCAAGAATTTTTGATGTTTGTTAGCATGTACATAGACCTAAAACAGATGCGGCATCAGTCCAACACAAGCATGTCAGCGCCTGCTTTTAAAATAATTGTGAAACTCGCATAACTTTCGACACTAAAAGTTGAACGAATTAAATAGTGCGCTCAGAAACCTAAAAGTAGTCGGGCATTGCTATAGCAAAATGTAATTGCAATTGTACATCTCCCGTTGCCCCAACTGAACTTCCCTGGCCTTCTACAGTCGGAAGTTTCATTGTGCCAAAGAAGTCTGGGGACGTCAAATGATATGCAACCTGATTCTTGTCTCCTGACGATGCAACCATGGGCTCTGCTCTCCTAACTGAGAATGGTCATATATGTCGACCTTAAATACTCCCACTGAAAACTAGGCAACCATATGTAGCTCCCCATGCAATCTAGCCTTACGCATTAAGAATTCTACCCTGACTCGTTAAATTCGGCTAAACAACTAACCTTACTGCAACACTATCAGAGCGGCAATAAAGAATTAACACAAGCATCATTAGTGGGGTGCTAAGGAGCACTGTGTCCGTTCTCAACCAGAATACACGGTAAGCATAGGTTTGGAGTAATGGTTACTGCTATATGCCATTGCATCCTTCTGTACTCCACTTATATTATTTAGTTTTGTTGTGAGAAAGATGTTATATTTTCTGTTTCTTTCCCTTTATTCATTGCATGGTGCTGAGTGTGGTCACAGCATTAGTCAAACCCATCATGGTCTTCCTGGTGGTTTGGCTTTATAATTACTGTGAAACCTTATTAAGTAACTGTAAGTTAGGATGCCTCATTCTGAATAAAACATAAACCAGCACTAGAAATAAATTGAGACAAGCCACAAAACTGACTACTGATCGAAGTTCAATCCACAGCAATCATGCTAAAATATGGTCAGTCAAGATCAAGTCAAGATTGCTAAAGCATGTATATTTGTGGTGTCTTTCTGTAGTTTGGTACTCAAATTCGAACTTTCTTTATGCTGTTGGGTCAGTATGGGTATGTTTGGTACCTGGATTCATGATGTCACCTCTTGTTCGCTGGTAATCTAGTGTTATTTATTACATGTCATGGTAACTTGTTTTTAACTAACGTTGTGTTTTATAAATTAGATTAATCCATTTCATTGATCTTGAAAGTTAAGCTGGATTAAATTGTTTCTAACCTAATATTTTAACTATTGCCAAATCTATTTTTATTATCATCTCCAATTGATATGCAAATTCTCTCTTTACCCACATATAGCATGTCTGAGTTGTGCATCAGAGACTTCATCACCTGGTTTCCAACTGGAAGGTCTGTCCTTCAACTTGCACTCATGGTTTTCATCGGCAACCAAGATGGTGGAGTGTTTGACATATGTCTTAGGCTTGGGACGTCATAATGCTTGCACTTTGTACCAGAAGCTCAGAATTCATCGCTACCCTAACTCATCTGCTGTTAGAATGAGGATCTGACATTTTCCCAGCTGAATAATGCGTCTTGACTTTTACGAATCCGAGGTTTCCTCTACACTAGTGAAAAGCTGCCGTTACATCGCCTAAAATTCTGATCAGCTAATGACTTTGATAACATCTACAACTGTTTAGCATAGCTGTAATTCAATATGTGTTACGAAGGTAGGGAACCCATTGCTGTAAGTCAGGGAAAATTAATCGTCGAGTGCTGGTGAGTGCTGGTGTTTTATTAATTAACGATAGTGTGCACCATTAGCAACGTCGCTCTCTGTTTTCTGAGTTTCGAACGCTACGACAGGTAGAGTGAGGAAAATGCGCCCAGCCCCGCTATTCTCGCTAATTCCTGTTCTTGTGTCTTTTCTCATAGAATTTTAATTGGGATCCGAAGGTTGTTCGTCGAGCCAAATTGTTTTCAGACATTCAGTGTGGTTTCAAGAAGAGTCAGTTACAGTCACATAGTGCATGTGAGGTTTTGCCGAAATGCTTTAGGGTTTAACTCAATGAATACCATACTATTCCCAAATCGTAGCTTACTGTTGACTAAATATTCTTTCTTTCTTCATATCTTGGTCCGAATTTGTAACGTACATATATTTAACATAATAAACCTGTTAACTTTCTTGTGTGGGAAAAATCTGTGAGTACGTAGTTTTGAGTGACATTATTATTGCTATTTTTATACTAGTGTGCCTACCTCCTTAAAGAACCCGGGCCTTACCTCCCTTCCTCTCTTCCCCTAGACACCATTCCAACAGCCATAACTCTCCCTGCTTCCCAATTCACCACTCCTCCCCTCCTTATTTCTCCTACCGAGCTAGGACATTTTCACTAAGTTTGATGTTGACGCACATAATTACCAATTACGAGTTAATATCTATGAATAATTCCTAACTACCGATTTGGATTATATGTTGGGTAATAGGAATGATTCTTAAATGCGACTTCCAATAATAAATAATAACCAATTCTAATTATAACTAAAAAACTTAGCTTAATCGAAGACGTTAGTAGCTCCTGTTATGAACCCGCAAGTCTCTCATACACAGCACTACAGCTGATTACACGCAAGAGCCAAACTGAACTGAGGTCAACGCGAACACGAGCCAAGAGTGAGAGAGAGCGGCTTTCGCTTCTATTCCCCTTTATATAGGCGGTCAATTGTTTGACTATAATTGACCTGTCAATCACTGTATTGTTTTCTACTGAAAACCCACTTAAAATAATTGCTTTGAGTAATTGCCTGTCAAAGACCCTTCTAGCTGTGGTGCGTAATTGGAAACGTCAATCGTTCTTGGCATAAAGCCTATAATTAAGTTAAGTGGTTCTGTATAGCTTTTCTTAACACCCATTCAATTATGTGTCAATCTTCAACCTTTCCAGTCATCATGTACTCTATTGCAACACAACTTCCCGTGAACTAGACTCCATTTCTGTATTTATTTTATTAGGATATATTTTTATCATAGTAAATATTATGCTGGTTTATGTGCTTTCTTTGGATTAATAATAGTAATTATTAATATCTGCATAATATATGCACGTAATATAAGTATAATTATTTTACACATGAAATATTAATTATTACATATGAATTAAAATTACAACAATATACCTGACCCAACAAATTTATGGTAAGCCCTCAATAGCTTTATTAGTTTTGACCCAAAAATTAAAGATTCAAACCGAAAGGCCGGATCACTCCGCATAATAATTCCACAAACCACCGCGTTTTTAATTTTCTCTCTGGTCGGATGCATGGGAAAACTCCTCAAAGAAACACAGTAAACGCCCTAAATGGTCCTTGCGTAAAATTACATATCATGATAAATTGTAAGCGCATAAAAAAATTTTGAAACTCTTTCTAATTAGAGCCTAATCCTTTGACTAGTAAGATAACGTGGAACACAAATTTTGCAACATGATCTGAAAGAAAAATCAACATGTTTTTCCACCGTATTCAACATCACATTTTTTAGCACATTTACATTTTAAAATTTCTTCATTTTACAATCAATAACTATTCCTTACAATTTCAATTGATTTTCATAATTTTACATAGCTCACAAAATTTCGAATTTACAAGTTTGACCCAGGATAAGTGTTGGCTTCAATCTCTGCACCCCATTCTTGTTTTTTTTTCATCAAATGAAGACCACGCTGCAGATCATCTTCAAAATTTTAAAGGTTTTTAGTCGGTGAATGAGACAATCAAGTGATCATTGACACATTACCACCCAAGTTGACATTTAGGCATAGTTTGAATACCACTTTGCACCTGAATTAGTGATATAATCTAAATGGCTCCTATACTTCTCTTTTAAAATGAACATTCTGCAGAACAACTTTTTCCTGTTTTTTTTCCTTCTGTTAAAAATGAGACGTTCAAGTGACCAATGGCATGCAGCTTGAGTAGATGGCCAATCTATCAGATGGTACGTCCTGGTTGAATGTCACATACACACGCTGACTGTCACATACTTTAAACTATATTCTCGTCCTCTTGAAAAAGAAACTCGTGCAATTAGTGAGTGAAAAATCGAGTGTTAATTTTTCATGTTTCTTTTGTTATAAACCAATGTATGCTATTAATTTTAGCTTTCTCTAATTTATATTTTGTAATTTATCCACGTAGGAGATTATTCAGTTAGTATATTCTGCAACATATTGATCAAGTTTGTTTTTAAAGATGTGTATAAAATCACATGAAAAGAATAAAAGCTTTTTATTCGATATTTTTTAAAAGAATAAATGGTTTTAAAAGCTTAAGTGAGTGACCTCTTGTTGTGGATGTCATGGTATGAAAGGTAAAGGGGAGGGGGAAAAAGTAGTGGGGCCACCTGGTTGAAGGTTAGGATTTGTAAAGTGATAAAAATTACCACGCATTAGACGCCACTAAATGAAATACAAGTTTAGACAATGAAGCCGCACAGAAACGACAGGTGTCGAAGACCACCGATATTTTTGGTTACCCTACCGTACAATGAACTTTTGACGTTTGAAACACTAAGGTGTGTTTTAAAACATCAAAACTGAAATCATTTACAAACTTCGTGGGTTTTTTTACTCGTTGTCGAGAAGTTCACGAAGTCACATTATTTAGCAATTATTTAGCATTAGTTAGCATTTTGTTAATTAGGAAAAGTAACCGTTCTTCATTTATGTTGTTGTTATCATGTATAGCGTATATACTCACATCTTAGTGTTTACTGTTCTAACCAAAATAGAACTTCGGCTCCCTTAGGCCTAAGTAAAAAACAACAACAAACAACAAAATGCTTTAACTTTGTCTTTAAAATAGTATTGATTGGTAACTTTGAGGTTACATGTCCCATATCCCCCTCCCCCCCCCCCTCCAACCAAGAAAAGGCACGTTCCACGGTTAAACTATAGCTATATACAAAATTTCAGTTTTACGCATTGCTTGGAAAAATTTCTTTTCGTGAAACTAGCTGTCAGCTCGCTAGTAATTCGGCAAATATGAGCGTTATTCACACCTTTTTTCTACAAGAAAATGTAAGGCTGTCGCTAAAGTACCGGCCTATATATATCTCTGTGGAGGGGGGGGGGGGAGATTTTATAAGATTTTCACATTATTTCTAGTATCATCCAGTGAATAGTTCTTCAAACCCACTTTCTAAAAAGTTGAGGTTGTGAAGGGCATGGACATGCTGACTCGAACTGTCGTAGCAGCACCACTACATATCCGCTTACATCAAAAGTTATACTACCGTCATGAATAATGAATCTCATCCCAAAGTCGGTTTAAAGAGTACTTCTTTTAATGTTTTCAAGAACATACTTCAAGCAAGAATATAACCCCCTATAAACCTATAAATTTTTGCTTTAAGTCATGGTTCGTTTTACACACAATTGGGAACCTTTCATTGCAAACATTACCAGCTTTCAGAACTCTTGTGGCTCTTGGACAAAAGCCCATAGGAATAACATTAGAACCGAAACGAAAAAAATTCTAGCAGCAAAACTACTTGCCTTACAGTAAAATTAAAAAAAAAACGTCACCTTAATTTTTCGCGTAGATTAAAGTGGCACTATCACAGATTGAAAGCAGATGAAATCTGACAACATTTAGCGCTATGTAGTACTATATATCTCTTGCTTGCACCAAGAGAAGGAATGCATAACGGCATTTCTTTTAACGAAACAAACAAGCCACGATATCCTCAATTATTGAGTGAAAATTTGGTTCGTCCTCGTGCACCTGGGAGCAAGCTATAAAGGTTAACAATATCATTGCCGCTAGATGGCGCCACGGTATTTTCGTTCGCATTTCAATCGGTGATAGTGCCACTTTAAGCACACAAAAAACTGAGAAGATTCCTTGGGTAGAACGACCCCTGTGTGGTTCCAGCATGTTTAGTTGTTTGGGTGAAAATAGCATGGATTTTCGATGCAATGTAAACAAAATGAATTTTTTTTTAATTAAGGAAGCATTTTTTCAAAAAATGTTCTTGGTATGTGAGAGATGACACATCCAGCTTTACGAATGAAAAAAAATGGTCTTGATAGAACAAACGTAAGCTGGTTCCACATAATTTTGAAAACATTTTCTTTATTTTAGCAGTGGAGGGTTAGGCCTAACTGGGTTGAAGGCCAAGCTCTTGTTCTTGGAGAGACCTGATTCCTGGTAAAGAATGCTATTTTTTAATTAGTCCAGACGAAATAACCAGAACCCTTAACCAGACACTTAACCAGAAGAGGCATATTAATCCCAAGGTCTTGGGAGAAAGGATCATCGAAAATTTGGCGGTCATATTTTCAATTCCTCTGGCCTTCTCCACCTTCCCCCAACACAATTATGACCGGTTCCTTAATAGCGACTTTTGTCAGGCGACCAAACTTTCCTGATCGGGTCGCATTATTTTTCTTCAAATGTCGGATAACTGTAAAGACGCAGTCATGAGTGTAGTGGTTGCCATGCTCATTTGGCTGCCGTGTATATATATGATTGAAGTCCTCTCTCCAGCAAAAGTAAAACTTTTAATTTCTCCATTTCTATTCAATATATTTCGACCAAACCTGGCCAGATAGTAGATAGCAACATTTCCAAACTTTACATCAACTTTTATGCAATTCCGTGCAAGAGTAAACGTAGGAAGCCACACGGTTTCAAAAAAAAAAAACTACTGCACCTACCTAAAATCTGAAACATGATCTGAGCCAGAAATTTCCCTGGGATTCAACCTTACAGGGACCACTTTTTCGATTGGTACATCCATTCCGGAGTTACGGGACCCTAAACGATCATTTTGATTATTTTACATTGTTTTAACCATTGTATTTAGGGAACAATGCCACTCAGCAAACTCCAGATTCATTCTTCGTCCTCGTGTTATGTCTTTGCTTAAAAGTTTATTGTTGAACGGTTGAACGGTGTGGTGTTTGTGGTTTTGAGGTGCGGTGCACAGGTAGTTGATGTAGCAGGTCTGGTGTTGGGGCGGAGGGCGTGTTGTCAAGGTCTCAAATAAATCAATGACCGAAAGAATCAGTGTTTCAGCTAAACGCATATATTTTTTAACCAAACTAAGCTGCGTTGTGAAATTGGCAGCTAAAAACGATAGAATTGCGTATTTATTTCGCAGATGCAGGCTTTCAGAGATGGGTTGAATTGTTTCAAAGTGGCCAGCAACAATCGACTGCATGCATAAAGCTTTGTACCGCGACGCCATAGCCGTAAAAGAGGTACACGGATTACAAACATAAACGTCAAGTATGCCGTAAAAAAGGGGGATATATGATTGAATTTTCACTTATTAAAATGAACACGGATAAAAATTGATGATTTTTAATTGAAATAATAAAATGTACAATTGAGAAAATTGCATCTGTTTAGGTGCTGCTGTGCTTTACCAATCATATATTCA